>CM059456.1:326821-572861 GCA_030408155.1 Lophura swinhoii | reverse complement strand
AAAGAGGATATTTTCTTCCAGACATGCCAGATTTCTCCCAAATATATCAAATCTTCACCAAGAAATACCAGGTTTCCCTCTTCAATATGGACCTTTTCACCCACAAATACCTCTTTTATCCCCAAAATAGGACAGTTTCTTCCAGACATGCCACATTTCTCCCAAATATATCACATACTTCTCCAAGAATATCCAGGATTCCTCCTCAAATAGGACCTTCCTCAACAACAACTACCGGCCGTCTCCCCCCTAATGGACAGTTTCTTCCAGAAAGGCCACATTTCTCACAAATGTATCACATCTTCTCCAAGAAATACCAGGGTTCCCCCTTCAAATAGGACCTTTTCACACACAAAATACCTCTTTGATCCCCAAAATAGGACAGTTTCTTCCAGACATGCCACATTTTCTCCCAAATAGATCACATCTTCTCCAAGAAATACCAGGTTTCCCCCTTCAAATATGGACCCTTTTCACCCACAATACCTCTTTTATCCCCAAAAAGTACAGTTTCTTCCAGAAAGGCCACATTTCTCCCAAATAGATCACATCTTCTCCAAGAAATACCAGCTTCCCCCTTCAAATAGGACCTTTTCACCCACAAATACCTGTTTGATCCCTAAAGAGGACAGTTTCTTCCAGAAATGCCAGATTTCTCCCAAATAGATCACATCTCCTCCAAGAAATACCAGGTTTTCCCCCGTCAAATAGGACCTTTTCTCCACAAATACCTCTTTTAGCCCCAAAAGAGGACAGTTTCTTCCAGACATGCCACATTTCTCCCAAATATATCACATCTTCTCCAAGAAATACCAGGGTTCCCCCTTCAAATAGGACCTTTTCTCCCACAATACCTCTATTATCCCTAAATAGGACAGTTTCTTCCTGACATGCACATTTGTCCCAAATATATCACATCTTCCCAAGAAATACCACGTTTCCCCCTTCAAATAGGACCTTTTCACCCACAAATACCTCTTTTATCCCCAAAAGAGGACAGTTTCTTCCAGAAATGCCACATTTCCCCCAAATATATCACATATTCTCCAAGAAATAACACAATCCTCCTGAAATAGGACATTTTCATCCACAACTACCAGCCTTCTCCCCCCAAATTGGACATTTTCTGACAGAAATGCCACATTTCTCCCAAATATACCACATCTTCTCCATGAAATACCACGTTTCCCTTCAAATATGACCTTTCACCCTGTAAGACCTCTTTTATCCTCCAGAATAGGACAGTTTCTTCCAGACATTGCCAGATTCCTCCCAAATATATCACATCTTCTCCAAGAAATACCAGCTTTCCCCCTTCAAATAGGAACTTTTCTCCCACAAATACCTCTATTATACCCAAAATAGGACAGTTTCTGCCAGAAGGCCAGATTTCTCCCAAATAGATCACATCTTCTCCAAGAAATACCAGCTTTCCCCCTGGGAAATAGGACCTTTTCTCCCACAAATACCTGTTTTATCCCCAAAATAGGACAGTTTCTTCCAGAAATGCCACATTTCTCCCACTTATATCACATCTTCTCCAAGAAATACCAGGATTCTTCCTGAAATAGGACCTTTTCTCCCACAAATACCAGCCTTCTCCCCCCAGATAGGACATTTTCTTCCAGACTTGCCAGATTTCTACCAAATATATCACATCTTCTCCAAGAAATACCAGGGTTCCCCCTTCAAATAGGACCTTTTCACCACAAATACCTTTTTTAGCCCAAAATAGGACAGTTTCTTCCGAACATGCCACATTTCCCCCAAATATATCACATCTTCTCAAGAAATACCAGCTTTCCCCCTTCATATAGGACCTTTTCACCCACAAATACCTGTTTGATAACCAAAAGAGGACAGTTTCTTCCAGAAAGGCCAGATTTCTCCCAAATATATCACATCTTCTCCAAGAAATACCACGGTTCCCCCTTCAAATAGGACCTTTTCACCCACAAATACCTCTTTTATCCACAAAATAGGATATTTTCTTCCAGAAATGCCACATTTCTCCAAATATATCACATCTCCTCCAAGAAATACCACGATTCCTCCTGAAATAGGACCTTCTCACCACAACTACCAGCCCTCTCCCCCCAAATTGGACATTTTCTTCCAGAAAGGCCTGATTTCTACCAAATATACCACATCTTCTCCAAGAAATACCAGGTTTTCCCCTGGAAATAGGACCTTTTCACCCACAAATACCTGTTTGATCCCCAAAAGAGGACATTTCCTTCCAGAAATGCCACATTTCTCCCAAATATATCACATCTTCTCCAAGAAATACCAGCTTTTCCCCTGGAAATAGGACCTTTTCTCCCACAAATACCAGCCTTCTCCCCCCAAATTGGACATTTTCTTCAGTCATGCCAGATTTCTCCCAAATATATCACATCTTCTCCAAGAAATACTAGGTTTCCCCCTAGAAAATAGGACCTTATCAGCCACAAATACCTCTTTTATCCCCAAAAGAGGACAGTTTCTTCCAGAAATGCCAGATTTCTCCCAAATATATCACATCTTCTCCAAGAAATACCAGCTTTCCCCCTTCAAATAGGACCTTTTCTCCATGAAATACCTATTTTATCCCCAAAATAGGACATTTTCTTCCAGACATGCCAGATTTCTCCCAAATACATCACATCTTCTCCAAGAAATACCACGGTTCCCCCTTCATATAGGACCTTTTCACCCACAAATACCTATTTTATCCCCAAGAGAGGATATTTTCTTCAGACATGCCAGATTTCTCCCAAATGTATCACATCTTCTCCAAGAAATAACAGGTTTCCCCCCTTGAATTAGGACCTTCTCACCCACAAATACCTGTTTGATCCCCAAAAGAGGACAGTTTCTTCCAGAAAGGCCACATTTCTCCCAAATATATCACATCTTCTCCAAGAAATACCACGGTTCCCCCTTCATATAGGACATTCTCACCCACAAATACCTATTTTATCCCCAAAATAGGACAGTTTCTTCCAGACATGCCACATTTCTCCCAAATGTATCACATCTTCTCCAAGAAATACCAGCTTTCCCCCTTCAATAGAACCTTTTCAAACACAAATACCTGTTTGATCCCCAAAAGAGGACAGTTTCTTCCAGAAATGCCACATTTCTCCCAAATGTGTCACATCTTTTCCAAAAAATACCAGGATTCCTCCTGAAATAGGACATTTTCTCCCACAAATACCAGCCTTCTCCCCCCAGACAGGGCATTTTCTTCCAGACATGCCAGATTTCTTCCAAACATATCACATCTTCCCAAGAAATACCAGCTTTCCCCCTTCAAATAGGACCTTCTCACCCACAAATACCTGCTTTATCCCCAAAAGAGGACAGTTTCTTCCAGACATGCCACATTTCTCCCAAATATATCACATCTTCTCCAAGAAATACCAGGTTTTCCCCTTCAAATAGGACCTTTTCACCCACAAATACCTCTTTTATCCCCAATAGAGGACAGTTTCTTCCAGAAATGCCACATTTCTCCCAAATATATCACATCTCCTCCAAGAAATACCAGGTTTTCCCCGTTCAGATAGGACCTTTTCTCCACAAATACCTCTTTTATCCCCAAAATAGGACAGTTTCTTCCAGACATGCCAGATTCCTCCCAAATAGATCACATCTTCTCCAAGAAATACCAGCTTTCCCCCTTCAAATAGGACCTTTTCACACACAAATACCTCTTTTATCCCCAAAATAGGACAGTTTCTGCCAGAAAGGCCACATTTCTCCCAAATATATCACATCTTCTCCAAGAAATACCAGCTTTCCCCCTTGAAATAGGACCTTTTCTCCCACAAATACCTGTTTTATCCCCAAAATCGGACAGTTTCTTCCAGAAATGCCACATTTCTCCCAAATATATCACATCTTCTCCAAGAAATACCAGGATTTTTCCTGAAATAGGACCTTTTCTCCCACAAATACCAGCCTTCTCCCCCAGATAGGACATTTTCTTCCAGACTTGCCAGATTTCTACCAAATATATCACATCTTCTCCAAGAAATACCAGGGTTCCCCCTTCAAATAGGACCTTTTCACCCACAATACCTTTTTTAGCCTCAAAAGAGGACAGTTTCTTCCGAACATGCCACATTTCTCCCAAATATATCACATCTTCTCCAAGAAATACCTGCTTTCCCCCTTCATATAGGACCTTTTCACCCACATATACATCCTTAATCCCCAAAAGAGGACAGTTTGTTCCAGACATGCCACATTTCTCCGAAATAGATCACATCTTCTCCAAGAAATACCACGATTCCTCCTGAAATAGGATCTTCTCATCCGCAACTAGCAGCCTTCTCCCCCAAAATTGGACATTTTCTTCCTGAAAGGCCACATTTCTCCCAAATATATCACATCTTCTCCAAGAAATACCAGGGTTCCCCCTTCAAATAGGACCTTTTCACCCACAAATACCTTTTTTAGCCCCAAAATAGGACTGTTTCTTCCGAACATGCCACATTTCTCCCAAATATATCACATCTTCTCCAAGAAATACCAGCTTACCCCCTTCATATAGGACCTATTCACCCACATATACATCTTTTATCCCCAAAAGAGTACAGTTTCTTCCAGACATGCCACATTTCTCCCAAATAGATCACATCTTCTCCAAGAAATACCACGATTCCTCCTGAAATAGTTCCTTCTCATCCGCAACTAGCAGCCTTCTCCCCAAAAATTGGACATTTTCTTCCAGACATGCCATATTTCTCCATATATATCACATCTTCTCCAAGAAATACCAGGGTTCCCCCTTCAAATAGGACCTTTTCACCCACAAATACCTCTTTTATCCCCAAAAGAGGACAGTTTCTTCCAGACATGCCAGATATCTCCCAAATATATCACATCTTCTCCAAGAAAAACCACGGTTCCCCCTTCATATAGGACCTTTTCAACCACAAATACCTATTTTATCCCCAAAAGAGGATATTTTCTTCCAGACATGCCAGATTTCTCCCAAATATATCAAATCTTCTCCAAGAAATACCAGGTTTCCCTCTTCAAATAGGACCTTTTCACCCACAAATACCTCTTTTATCCCAAAATAGGACAGTTTCTTCCAGACATGCCACATTTCTCCCAAATATATCACATCTTCTCCAAGAAATACCAGGATTCCTCCTCAAATAGGACCTTCTCAACAACAACTACCGGCCGTCTCCCCCCTAATTGGACAGTTTCTTCCAGAAAGGCCACATTTCTCACAAATATATCACATCTTCTCCAAGAAATACCAGGGTTCCCCCTTCAAATAGGACCTTTTCACACACAAATACCTCTTTGATCCCCAAAAGAGGACAGTTTCTTCCAGACATGCCACATTTCTCCCAAATAGATCACATCTTCTCCAAGAAATACCAGGTTTCCCCCTTCAAATAGGACCTTTTCACCCACAAATACCTCTTTTATCCCCAAAAAAGTACAGTTTCTTCCAGAAAGGCCACATTTCTCCCAAATAGATCACATCTTCTCCAAGAAATACCAGCTTTCCCCCTTCAAATAGGACCTTTTCACCCACAAATACCTGTTTGATCCCCTAAAGAGGACAGTTTCTTCCAGAAATGCCAGATTTCTCCCAAATAGATCACATCTCCTCCAAGAAATACCAGGTTTTTCCCCGTTCAAATAGGACCTTTTCTCCCACAAATACCTCTTTTAGCCCCAAAAGAGGACAGTTTCTTCCAGACATGCCACATTTCTCCCAAATATATCACATCTTCTCCAAGAAATACCAGGGTTCCCCCTTCAAATAGGACCTTTTCTCCCACAAATACCTCTATTATCCCCTAAATAGGACAGTTTCTTCCTGACATGCCACATTTCTCCCAAATATATCACATCTTCCCAAGAAATACCACGTTTCCCCCTTCAAATAGGACCTTTTCACCCACAAATACCTCTTTTATTCCCCAAAGAGGACAGTTTCTTCCAGAAATGCCACATTTCCCCCAAATATATCACATATTCTCCAAGAAATAACACAATTCCTCCTGAAATAGGACATTTTCATCCACAACTACCAGCCTTCTCCCCCCAAATTGGACATTTTCTGACAGAAATGCCACATTTCTCCCAAATATACCACATCTTCTCCAAGAAATACCACGTTTCCCCCTTCAAATATGACCTTTTCACCCTGTAAGACCTCTTTTATCCCCAGAATAGGACAGTTTCTTCCAGACATGCCAGATTCCTCCCAAATATATCACATCTTCTCCAAGAAATACCAGCTTTCCCCCTTCAAATAGGAACTTTTCTCCCACAAATACCTCTATTATACCCAAAATAGGACAGTTTCTGCCAGAAAGGCCAGATTTCTCCCAAATAGATCACATCTTCTCCAAGAAATACCAGCTTTCCCCCTGGAAATAGGACCTTTTCTCCCACAAATACCTGTTTTATCCCCAAAATAGGACAGTTTCTTCCAGAAATGCCACATTTCTCCCACTTATATCACATCTTCTCCAAGAAATACCAGGATTCTTCCTGAAATAGGACCTTTTCTCCCACAAATACCAGCCTTCTCCCCCCAGATAGGACATTTTCTTCCAGACTTGCCAGATTTCTACCAAATATATCACATCTTCTCCAAGAAATACCAGGGTTCCCCCTTCAAATAGGACCTTTTCACCCACAAATACCTTTTTTAGCCCCAAAATAGGACAGTTTCTTCCGAACATGCCACATTTCCCCCAAATATATCACATCTTCTCCAAGAAATACCAGCTTTCCCCCTTCATATAGGATCTTTTCACCCACAAATACCTGTTTGATAACCAAAAGAGGACAGTTTCTTCCAGAAAGGCCAGATTTCTCCCAAATATATCACATCTTCTCCAAGAAATACCACCTTACCCCCTTCAAATAGGACCTTTTCACCCACAAATACCTCTTTTATCCACAAAATAGGATATTTTCTTCCAGAAATGCCACATTTCTCCCAAATATATCACATCTCCTCCAAGAAATACCACGATTCCTCCTGAAATAGGACCTTCTCACCACAACTACCAGCCCTCTCCCCCCAAATTGGACATTTTCTTCCAGAAAGGCCTGATTTCTACCAAATATACCACATCTTCTCCAAGAAATACCAGGTTTTCCCCTGGAAATAGGACCTTTTCACCCACAAATACCTGTTTGATCCCCAAAAGAGGACATTTCCTTTCAGAAATGCCACATTTCTCCCAAATATATCACATCTTCTCCAAGAAATACCAGCTTTTCCCCTGGAAATAGGACCTTTTCTCCCACAAATACCAGCCTTCTCCCCCCAAATTGGACATTTTCTTCCAGTCATGCCAGATTTCTCCCAAATATATCACATCTTCTCCAAGAAATACTAGGTTTCCCCCTAGAAATAGGACCTTATCAGCCACAAATACCTCTTTTATCCCCAAAAGAGGACAGTTTCTTCCAGAAATGCCAGATTTCTCCCAAATATATCACATCTTCTCCAAGAAATACCAGCTTTCCCCCTTCAAATAGGACCTTTTCTCCATGAAATACCTATTTTATCCCCAAAATAGGACATTTTCTTCCAGACATGCCAGATTTCTCCCAAATATATCACATCTTCTCCAAGAAATACCAGGTTTCCCACTTCAAATAGGACCTTTTCTCCCACAAATACCTCTTTTATCCCCAAAATAGGACAGTTTCTTCCCGAAAGGCCATATTTCTCCCAAATATATCACATCTTCTCCAAGAAAAACCAAGTTTCCCCCTTCAAATAGGACCTTGTCACCCACAAATACCTGTTTTGTCCCCAAAAGAGGACAGTTTCTTCCTGAAATGCCACATTTCTCCCGAATATATCACATCTTCTCCAAGAAATACCAGCTTTCCCCCTTCAAATAGGACCTTTTCACCCACAAATACCTCTTTTATCCCCAAAAGAGGACAGTTTCTGCCAGAAATGCCACATTTCCCCAAATATATCACATCTTCTCCAAGAAATACGAGGTTCCCCCTTCAAATACGACCTTTTCACCCACAAATACCTCTTTTATCCCCAAAAGAGGTCAGTTTCTTACAGACATGCCAGTTTTCTCCCAAATAGATCACATCTTATGCAAGAAATACCAGGGTTCCCCCTTCAAATAGGACCTTTTCACCCACAAATACCTGTTTGATCCCCAAAATTGGACAGTTTCTTCCAGACAAGCCTGATTTCTCCCAAATATATCACATCTTCTCCAAGAAATACCAGCTTTCCCCCTTCAAATAGGACCGTATCACCCACAAATACCTCTTTTATCCCCAAAATAGGACAGTTTCTTCCAGAAATGCCACATTTCTCCCAAATATATCACATCTTCTCCAAGAAATACCAGCTTTCCCCCTTCAAATAGGACCTTTTCACCCACAAATACCTGTTTCGTCCACAAAATAGGACAGTTTCTTCCAGACATGCCACATTTCTCCCAAATATATCACATCTTCTCCAAGAATTACCAGGATTCTTCCTGCAATAGGACCTTTTCTGCCACAAATACCACCATTCTCTCCCCAGTTAGGACATTTTCTACCAGACATGCCAGATTTCTCCCAAACATATCACATCTTCTCCATGAAATACCAGGGTTCCCCCTTGAAAGAGGACCTTTTCTCGCACAAATACCTCTTTTTAACCCAGAATAGAACAGTTTCTTCCAGAAATGCCACATTTCTCCCAAATATATCACATCATCCCAAGAAATACCAGCTCTCCCCCTTCAAATAGGACCTTTTCTCCCACATATACCTCATTTATCCCCAAAATAGGACAGTTGCTTCCAGAAATGCCAGATTTCTCCCAAATAGATCACATCTTCTCCAAGAAATACCAGGTTTCCCCCTTCAAATAGGACCTTGTCACCCACAAATACCTCTTTTATCCCCAAAAGAGGACAGTTTCTTCCAGAAATGCCACATTTCTCCCAAATAGATCACATCTTCTCCAAGAAATACCACGGTTCCCCCTTCAAATAGGACCTTTTCACCCACAAATACCTGTTTTATCCCCAAAAGAGGACAGTATCTTCCAGAAATGCCACATTTCTCCCAAATAGATCACATCTTCTCCAAGAAATACCAGGATTTCCCCTGGAAATAGGACCTTTTCACCCACAAATACCTCTTTTATCCCCAAAGCAGGACAGTTTCTTCCAGAAATGCCACATTTCTCCCAAATATATCACATCTTCTCCAAGAAATACCAGGATTCTTCCTGAAATAGGACCTTTTCTCCCACAAATACCAGCCTTCTCCCCCTAAATTGGAAAGCTTCTCCATGAAATACCAGGTTCTTCCTTCAAATAGGACCTTTTCACCCACAAATACCTGTTTCGTCCCCAAAATAGGACAGTTTCTTCCAGACATGCCACATTTCACCCAAATATACCACATCTCCTCCAAGAAATGCCAGGATTCCTCCTGAAATAGGACCTTTTCACCCACAAATACCTGTTTGATCCCCAAAATAGGACAGTTTCTGCCAGAAATGCCACATTTCTCCCAAATATATCACATCTTCTCCAAGAAATACCACGGTTCCCCCTTCAAATAGGACCTTTTCACCCACAAATACCTCTTTTATCCCCAAAACAGGACAGATTCTTCCAGACATGCCAGATTTCTCCCAAATATATCACATCTTCTCCAAGAAATACCAGCTTTCCCCCTTCAAATAGGACCTTTTCACCCACAAATACCTCTTTTATCCCCAAAAGAGTACAGTTTTCTTCCAGAAATGCCACATTTCTCCCAAATATATCACATCTTCTCCAAGAAATACCAGCTTTCCCCCTTCAAATAGGACCTTTTCACCCACAAATACCTCTATTATCCCCAAAAGAGGACATTTTCTGCCAGAAATGCCACATTACTCCCAAATATATCACATCTTCTCCAAGAAATACCAGGATTCTTCCTGAAATAGGACCTTTTCTGCCACAAATACCACCATTCTCTCCCCAGTTAGGACATTTTCTACCAGACATGCCAGATTTCTTCCAAACATATCACATCTTCTCCAAGAAATACCAGGGTTCCCCCTTGAAAGAGGACCTTTTCTCGCACAAATACCTCTTTTTAACCCAGAATAGAACAGTTTCTTCCAGAAATGCCACATTTCTCCCAAACATATCACATCTTCCCAAGAAATACCTGCTTTCCCCCTTAAAGTAGGATCTTTTCTCCCACATATACCTCTTTTATCCCCAAAAGAGGACAGTTGCTTCCAGAAATGCCAGATTTCTCCCAAATAGATCACATCTTCTCCAAGAAATACCAGGTTTCCCCCTTCAAATAGGACCTTTTCACCCACAAATACCTCTTTTATCCCCAAAAGAGGACAGTTTCTTCCAGACATGCCACATTTCTCCCAAATATATCACATCTTCTCCAAGAAATACCAGCTTTCCCCCTTCAAATAGGACCTTTTCACCCACAAATACCTGTTTTATCCCCAAAAGAGGACAGTATCTTCCTGACATGCCACATTTCTCCCAAATAGATCACATCTTCTCCAACAAATACCACGATTCCCCTGGAAATAGGACCTTTTCACCCACAAATACCTCTTTTATCCCCAAAATAGGACAGTTTCTTCCAGAAAGGCCACATTTCTCCCAAATAGATCACATCTTCTCCAAGAAATACCGGGATTATTCCTGAAATAGGACCTTTTCTCCCACAAATACCAGCCTTCTCCCCCTAATTTGGAAAGCTTCTCCAAGAAATACCAGGTTCCACCTTCAAATAGGACCTTTTCACCCACAAATACCTGTTTCGTCCCCAAAATAGGACAGTTTCTTCCAGACATGCCACATTTCTCCCAAATATATCACATCTCCTCCAAGAAATACCAGGATTCCTCCTGAAATAGGACCTTTTCACCCACAAATACCTGTTTGATCCCAAAATAGGACAGTCTCTGCCAGAAATGCCACATTTCTCCCAAATATATCACATCTTCTCCAAGAAATACCAGCTTTCCCCCTTCAAATAGGACCTTATCACCCACAAATACCTCTTTTATCCCCAAAATAGGACAGATTCTTCCAGACATGCCAGATTTCTCACAAATATATCACATCTTCTCCAAGAAATACCAGCTTTCCCCCTTCAAATAGGAACTTTTCTCCCACAAATACCTATTTTATCCCCAAAATACGACAGTTTCTGCCAGAAAGGCCAGATTTCTCCCAAATAGATCACATCTTCTCCAAGAAATACCTGCTTTCCCCCTTCAAATAGGACCTTTTCCCCCACAAATACCTGTTTTATCCCCAAAAGAGGACAGTTTCTTCCAGACATGCCAGATTTCTCCCAAATATATCACATCTTCTCCAAGAAATACCACCTTACCCCCTTCAAATAGGACCTTCTCACCCACAAATAACTCCTTTATCCTCAAAATAGGACAGTTTCTTCCGGACATGCCAGATTTCTCCCAAATATATCACATCTTCTCCAAGAAATTCCAGGATTCCTCCTGAAATAGGACCTTCTCACCCACAAATACCTGTTTTATCCCTCAAATAGGACAGTTTCTGCCAGAAAGACCAGTTTTCTCCCAAATATATCACATCTTCTCCAAGAGATACCACGATTGATCCTGAAATAGGACCTTCTCATCCACAACTACCAGCCTTCTCCCCCAAAATTGGACATTTTCCTCCAGAAAGGCCACATTTCTCCCAAATATATCACATCTTATCCAAGAAATACAAGCTTTCCCCCTTCAAATAGGACCTTATCACCCACAAATACCTCTTTTATCCCCAAAATAGGACAGTTTCTTCCTGACATGTCACATTTCTTCCAAATATATCACATCTTCTCCAAGAAATACCACGGTTCCCCCTTCAAATAGGACCTTTTCACCCACAAATACCTGTTTTATCCTCAAAAGAGGACAGTTTCTTCCAGACATGCCACATTTCTCCCAAATATATCACATCTTCTCCAAGAAATACCAGCTTTCCCCCTTCAAATAGGAACTTTTCACCCAGAAATACCTATTTAGCCCCAAAATAGGTCATTATCTGCCAGAAAGGCCAGATTTCTCCAAAATAGATCACATCTTATCCAAGAAATACCAGCTTTCCCCCTAGAAATAGGACCTTTTCACCCACATATACCTCTTTTATTCCCAAAAGAGGACAGTTTCTGCCAGAAAGGCCACATTTCTCCCAAATAGATCACATCTTCTCCAAGAAATACCAGCTTTCCCCCTTCAAATAGGACCTTTTCACCCACAAAAACCTCTTTTATCCCCAAAAGAGGACAGTTTCTTCCAGAAAGGCCACATTTCTCCCAAATAGATCACATCTTCTGCAAGAAATACCAGGTTTCCCCCTTCAAATATGACCTTTTCACCCACAAATTCCTGTTTTATCACCAAAATTGGACAGTTTCTTCCAGACATGCCAGATTTCTCCCAAATGTACCACATCTTCTCCAAGTAATACCAGGGTTCCCCCTTCAAATAGGAACTTTTCACCCACAAATACCTCTTTTATCCCCAAAATAGGACAGTTTCTACCAGAAATGCCACATTTCTCCCAAATGTACCACATCTTCTCCAAGAAATACCAGGTTTCCCCCTTCAAATAGGACCTTTTCACCCACAAATACCTCTTTTATCCCCAAAAGAGGACAGTTTCTTTCAGACATGCCACATTTCACCCAAATATATCACATCTTCTCCAAGAAATACCAGCTTTCCCCCTTCAAATAGGAACTTTTCTCCCACAAATACCTCTATTATCCCCAAAAAAGACAGTTACTGCCAGAAAGGCCAGTTTTCTCCCAAATATATCACATCTTCTCCAAGAAATACCAGCTTTCCCCCTTCAAATAGGACCTTTTCACCCACAAATACCTCTTTTATCCCCAAAATAGGACAGTTTCTTCCAGAAATGCCACATTTCTCCCAAATATATCACATCTTCTCCAAGAAATACCAGGGTTCCCCTTCAAATAGGACCTTTTCACCCACAAATACCTCTTTTATCCCCAAAAGAGGACAGTTTCTGCCAGACATGCCACATTTCTCCCAAATATATCACATCTTCTCCAAGAAATACCTGCTTTCCCCCTTCAAATAGGACCTTTTCACCCACAAATACCTCTTTTATCCCCAAAAGAGGACATTTTCTTCCAGACATGCCAGATTTCTCACAAATATATCACATCTTCTCCAAGAAATACCAGGTTTCCCCCTTCAAATAGGACCTTTTCTCCCACAAATACCTCTCTTATCCCCAAAATAGGACAGTTTCTTCCAGAAAGGCCACATTTCTCCCAAATATATCACATCTCCTCCAAGAAATACCAGGATTCTTCCTGAAATAGGACCTTTTCTCCCACAAATACCACCATTCTCCCCCCTGTTAGGACATTTGCTTCCAGACATGCCAGATTTCTCCCAAATATATCACATCTTCTCCAAGAAATACCAGCTTTCCCCCTTCAAATAGGACCTTTTCACCCACAAATACCTCTTTTATCCAAGAAATACGACAGTTTCTTCCAGAAATGCCACATTTCTCCCAAATATATCACATCTTCTCCAAGAAATACCAGGATTCCACCTGAAATAGGACCTTTTCACCCACAAATACCTCTTTTATCCCTGAAATAGGACAGTTTCATCCAGAAATGCCACATTTCTCCCAAACATATCACATCTTCTCCAAGAAATACCAGGATTCCTCCTGAAATAGGAACTTTTCTCCCACAAATACCAGCCTTCTCCCCCCAGATAGGACATTTTCCTCCAGACATGCCACATTTCTTCCAAACATATCACATCTTCTCCAACAAATACCAGGTTTCCCCCTTCAAATAGGACTTTTCATCCACAACTACCAGCCCTCTCCCCCCAAATTGGACATTTTCTTCCAGAAATGCCACATTTCTCCCAAATAGATCACATCTTCTCCAAGAAATACCAGCTTTCCCCCTTCAAATAGGACCTTATCACCCACTAATACCTATTTATCCCCAAAAGAGGACATTTTGTGCCAGAAATGCCAGATTTCTCCGAAATGTATCACATCTTCTCCAAGAAATGCCAGGGTTCCCCCTTCAAATAGGACCTTTTCACACACATATACCTGCTTTATCCCCAACAGAGGACAGTTTCTGCCAGAAAGGCCACATTTCTCCCAAATACATCACATCTTCTCCAAGAAATACCAGCTTTCCCCCTTCAAATAGGAACTTTTCACCCACAATTACCTCTTTTATCCTCTAAAGAGGACGGTTTCTTCCAGACATGCCATATTTCTCCCAAATATATCACATCTTCTCCATGAAATACCAGGTTTCCCCCTTCAAATAGGACCTTTTCACCCACAAATACCTCTTTTATCCCCAAAAGAGGACAGTTTCTTCCAGAAAGGCCACATTACTCCCAAATATGTCACATCTTTTCCAAATAATACCAGGATTCCTCCTGAAATAGGACCTTTTCTCCCACAAATACCAGCCTTCTCCCCCCAGACAGGACATCTTCTTCCAGACATGCCAGATTTCTTCCAAACATATCACATCTTCCCCAAGAAATACCAGGTTTCCCCCTTCAAATAGGACCTTCTCACCCACTAATACCTCTTTTATCCCCAAAAGACGACAGTTTCTTCCAGAAATGCCTCATTTCTCCTAAATATATCACATCTTCTCCAAGAAATACCAGGTTTTCCCCTTGAAATAGGACCTTTTCACCCAGAAATACCTGTTTTATCCCCAAAATAGAACAGTTTCTTCCTGAAATGCCACATTTCTCCCAAATATATCACATCTTCTCCAAGAAATACCAGCTTTCCCCCTTCAAATAGGACCTTTTCACCCACAAATACCTCTTTTATCCCCAAAAGAGGACAATTTCTTCCTGACATGCCACATTTCTCCCAAATATATCACATCTTCTCCAAGAAATACCAGCTTTCCCCCTTCAAATAGGACCTTTTCTCCCACAAATACCTCTTTTATCCCCAAAAGAGGACAGTTTCTTCCAGACATGCCAGATTTCTCCCAAATAGATCACATCTTCTCCAAGAAATACCAGCTTTCCCCCTTCAAATAGGACCTTTTCACCCACAAATACCTCTATTATCCCCAAAAGAGGACAGTTTCTTCCAGACATGCCACATTTCTCCCAAATACATCACATCTTCTCCAAGAAATACCAGCTTTCCCCCTTCAAATAGGACCTTTTCAAAAACAAATACCTCTTTTATCCGCAAAATAGGACAGTTTCTGCCAGAAATGCCACATTTCTCCCAAATATATCACAACTCCTCCAAGAAATACCAGGTTTCCCCCTTGAATTAGGACCTTTTCTCCATGAAATACCTCTTTTATCCCCAAAAGAGGTCAGTTACTTCCAGAAATGCCACATTTCTCCCTAATTTATCACATCTTCTCCAAGAAATACCAGCTTTCCCCCTAAAAATAGGACCTTTTCACCCACAAATACCTCTTTTATCCCCAAAATAGGACAGTTTCTTCCAGACATGCCAGATTTCTCCCAAATATATCACATCTTCTCCTAGAAATACCAGGTTTCCCCCTAGAAATAGGACCTTATCACCCACAAATACCACTTTTATCAACAAAAGAGGACAGTTTCTTCCAGAAATGCCACATTTCTCCCAAATATATCACATCTTCTCCAAGAAATACCAGGTTTCCCCCTTCAAATAGGACCTTTTCACACACAAATACCTCTTTTATCCCCAAAAGAGGACAGTTTCTTCCAGAAATGCCATATTTCTCCCAAATAGATCACATCTTCTCCAAGAAATACCACGTTTCCCCCTTCAAATAGGACCTTTTCACCCAGAAATACCTCTTTTATCCCCAAAATAGGACGGTTTCTTCCAAACATGCCACATTTCTCCCAAATAGATCACATCTTCTCCAAGAAATACCAGCTTTCCCCCTTCAAATAGGACCTATTCACCCACAAATACCTCTTTTATCCCCACAATAGGACAGTTTCTTCCAGAAAGGCCACATTTCTCCCAAATATAACACATCTCCAAGAAATACCAGGTTTCCCCCTAGAAATAGGGCCTTTTGTCCCACAAATACCTCTTTTATCCCCAAAATAGGACAGTATCTGCCAGAAATGCCACATTTCTCCCAAATATATCACATCTTCTCCAAGAAATACCAGGATTCCCCCCTCAAATAGGACCTTTTCACCCACTAATACCTCTTTTATCCCCAAAAGAGGACAGTTTCTGCCAGAAATGCCACATTTCTCCCAAATATATCACATCTCCTGCAAGAAATACCAGGATTCCACCTGAAATAGGACCTTCTCACCCACAACTACCAGCCTTCTCCCCCCAAATATGACAGTTTCTTCCAGAAAGGCCACATTTCTCCCAAATAGATCACATCTTCTCCAAGAAATACCAGGTTTCCCCCTTCAAATAGGAACTTTTCACCCACAAATACCTCTTTTATCCCCAAAAGAGGACAGTTTCTTCCAGAAATGCCAGATTTCTACCAAATATATCACATCTTCTCCAAGAAATGCCAGGATTCCTCCAGAAATAGGACCTTCTCACCCACAACTACCAGCCTTCTTCGTCCAAATTAGGACAGTTTCTTCCAGAAATGCCACATTTCTCCCAAATATATCACATCTTCTCCAAGAAATACCGGTTTTCCCCCTTCAAATAGGACCTTTTCACCCACAAATACCTCTTTTATCCCTAAAAGAGGACAGTTTCTTCCAGAAAGCCACATTTCTCCCAAATATATCACATCTTCTCCAAGAAATACCAGCTTTCCCCCTTCAAATATGACGTTTTCACACACAAATACCTCTTTTATCCCCAAAATAGGACAGTTTCTTCCAGAAATGCCACATTTCTCCCAAATATATCACATCTCCTGCAAGAACTACCAGCCTTCGCCCTTCAAATAGGACCTTTTCACCCACAAATACCTGTTTGATCCCCAAAATAGGACAGTTTCTTACTGACATGCCACATTTCTCCCAAATATATCACAACTCCTCCATGAAATACCAGCTTTCCCCCCTGAATTAGGACCTTTTCTCCATGAAATACCTGTTTTATCCCCAAAAAAGGGGCAGTTTCTTCCAGACATGCCACATTTCTCCCAAATATATCACATCTTCTCCAAGAAATACCAGGGTTCCCCCTTCAAATAGGACCTTTTCACCCACAAATACCTCTTTTATCCCCAAAAGAGGACAGTTTCTTCCAGAAATGCCACATTTCTCCCAAATCTATCTCATCTTCTCCAAGAAATACCAGCTTTCCCCCTTCAAATAGGACCTTTTCACCCACAAATACCTGTTTGATCCCCAAAAGAGGACAGTTTCTTCAAGACATGCCACATTTCTCCCAAATATATCACATCTTCTCCAAGAAATACCAGCTTTCCCCCTTCAAATAGGACCTTTTCAAAAACAAATACCTCTTTTATCCCCAAAAGAGGACAGTTTCTTCCAGAAATGCCACATTTCTCCCAAATATATCACATCTTCTCCAAGAAATACCAGGGTTCCCCCTTCAAATAGGACCTATTCACCCACATATACCTCTTTTCTCCCCACAATAGGACAGTTTCTTCCAGAAAGGCCACATTTCTCCCAAATATAACACATCTCCAAGAAATACCAGGTTTCCCCCTAGAAATAGGGCCTTTTGTCCCACAAATACCTTTTTATCCCCAAAAGAGGACAGTATCTGCCAGAAATGCCACATTTCTCCAAAATAGATCACATCTTCTCCAAGAAATACCAGCTATCCCCCTGGAAATATGACCTTTTCACTCACAAATACCTCTTTTATCCCCAAAATAGGACAGTTTCTGACAGAAATGCCACATTTCTCCCAAACATATCACATCTTCTCCAAGAAATACCAGGGTTCCCCCTTCAAATAGGACCTTTTCACCCACAAATACCTGTTTTATCCCCAAAAGAGGACAGTTTCTTCCAGAAATGACACATTTCTCCCAAATATATCACATCTTCTCCACGAAATACCAGCTTTCCCCCTTGAAAGAGGATCTTTTCACCCACAAATACCTCTTTTCTCCCCAAAAGAGGACAGTTTCTTCCAGACATGCCACATTTCTCCCAAATAGATCACATCTTCTCCAAGAAATACCAGGTTTCCCCTTTCAAATAGGACCTTTTCACCCACAAGTACCTCTTTCATCCCCAAAATAAGACAGTTTCTGCCAGAAATGCCACATTTCTCCCAAATATATCACAACTCCTCCAAGAAATACCAGGTTTCCCCCTTCAAATAGGACATTTTCTCCATGAAATACCTGTTTTATCCCCAAAAGAGGACAGTTTCTGCCAGAAATGACACATTTCTCCCAAATATATCACATCTTCTCCAAGAAATACCAGGTTTCCCCCTTCAAATAGGACCTTTTCACACACAAATACCTGTTTCTTCCCGAAAATAGGACAGTTTCTTCCAGAAATGCCACATTTCTCCCAAATATATCACATCTTCTCCAAGAAATACCAGGATTACCCCTGGAAATAGAAACTTTTCACCCACAAATACATCTTTTATCCCCAAAAGCGGACAGTTTCTTCCAGAAAGGCCACATTTCTCCCAAATATATCACTACTCCTCCAAGAAATACCACGATTCCTCCTGAAGTAGGACATTTTCACCGTCAAAAACCAGCCTTCTTCCCACAAATTGGACAGTTTCTTCCAGAAATGCCAGATTTCTCCCAAATATATCACATCTTCTCCAAGAAATACCAGCTTTCCCCCTGGAAACATTACCTTTTCACACACTAATACCTCTTTTATCCCCAAATAGGACAGTTTCTTCCAGAAATGCCACATTTCTCCCAAATATATCACATCTTCTCCAAGAAATACCACCTTTCCCCCTTCAAATAGGAACTTTTCACCCACAAATACCTGTTTTATCCCCAAAATAGGACAGTTTCTCACAGAAATGCCAGATTTATAACAAATATATCACATCTTCTCCAAGAAATACCAGGATTCTTCCTGAAATAGGACATTTTTCCCCAAAAATTCCAGCCTTCTCCCCCCAAATAGGACATTTTCTGCCAGACATGCCAGATTTCTCCCAAATATATCACATCTTTTCCATGAAATTCCAGCTTTCCCCCTTGAAATAGGACCTTTTCACCCACAAATTCCTGTTTGCTCCCCAAAACAGGACAGTTTCTTCCAGACATGCCACATTTCTCCCAAATAGATCACATCTTCTCCAAGAAATACCAGCTTTCCCCCTTCAAATAGGACCTTTTCTCCCACAAATACCTCTTTTATCCCCAAAATGGGACATTGTCTTCCAGAAATGCCACATTTCTCCCAAACATATCACATCTTCTCCAAGAAATACCAGCTTTCCCCCTTCAAATAGGACCTTTTCACACACAAATACCTCTTTTATCCCCAAAAGAGGACAGTTTCTTCCAGAAATGACACATTTCTAACAAATATATCACATCTTCTCCAAGAAATACCAGGTTTCCCCCTTCAAATAGGACCTTTTCACCCACAAATACCTCTTTTATCCCCAAAAGAGGACGGGTTCTTCCAGACATGCCACATTTCTCCCAAATAGATCACATCTTCTCCAAGAAATACCAGGTTTCCCCCTTCAAATAGGACCTATTCACCCACAAATACCTCTTTTATCCCCAAAAGAGGACAGTTTCTTCCAGAAAGGCCACATTTCTCCCAAATATAACACATCTCCAAGAAATACCAGGTTTCCCCCTAGAAATAGGGCCCTTTGGCCCACAGATACCTCTTTTATCCCCAAAATAGGACAGTATCTGCCAGAAAGGCCACATTTCTCCCAAATATATCACATCTTCTCCAAGAAATACCAGGATTCCCCCCTCAAATAGGACCTTTTCACCCACTAATACCTCTTTTATCTCCAAAAGAGGACAGTTTCTGCCAGAAATGCCACATTTCTCCCAAATAGATCACATCTCCTGCAAGAAATACCAGGATTCCACCTGAAATAGGACCTTCTCACCCACAACTACCAGCCTTCTCCCCCCAAATAGGACAGTTTCTTCCAGAAAGGCCACATTTCTCCCAAATAGATAACATCTTCTCCAAGAAATACCAGGTTTCCCCCTTCAAATAGGAACTTTTCACCCACTAATACCTCTTTTATCCCCAAAAGAGGACAGTTTCTTCCAGAAATGCCAGATTTCTACCAAATATATCACATCTTCTCCAAGAAATACCAGGATTCCTCCAGAAATAGGACCTTCTCACCCACAACTACCAGCCTTCTTCGTCCAAATTAGGACAGTTTCTTCCAGAAATGCCACATTTCTCCCAAATATATCACATCTTCTCCAAGAAATACCGGTTTTCCCCCTTCAAATAGGACCTTTTCACCCACAAATACCTCTTTTATCCCTAAAAGAGGACAGTTTCTTCCAGAAAGCCACATTTCTCCCAAATATATCACATCTTCTCCAAGAAATACCAGCTTTCCCCCTTCAAATAGGACCTTATCACCCACAAATACCTCTTTTATCCCCAAAATAGAACAGTTTATACCAGACATGCCAGATTTCTCCCAAATATATATCATCTTCTCCAAGAAATACCAGCTTTCCCCCTTCAAATAGGACCTTTTCACCCACAAATACCTGTTTGATCCCCAAAATAGGACAGTTTCTTCCAGACATGCCACATTTCTCCCACTTATATCACATCTCCTCCAAGAAATACCAGCTTTCCCCCTTCAAATAGGACCTTTTCACCCACAAATACCTCTATTATCCCCAAAAGAGGACAGTTTCTTCCAGACATGCCACATTTCTCCCACTTATATCACATCTTCTCCAAGAAATACCAGGTATCCCCCTTCAAATAGGACCTTTTCACCCACAAATACCTCTATTATCCCCAAAAGAGGTCAGATTCTGCCAGAAATTCCATATTTCTCCCAAATATATCACAACTCCTCAAAGAAATACCAGGTTTCCCCCTTCAATCAGGACCTTTTCTCCATGAAATACCTCTTTTATCCCCATAATAGGACAGTTTCTTCCAGAAATGCCACATTTCTCCCAAATAGATCACATCTTCTCCAAGAAATACCACGGTTCCCCCTTCAAATAGGACCTTTTCACCCACAAATACCTCTTTTATCCCCAAAAGAGGACAGTTTATTCCAGAAATGCCACATTTCTCCCAAATAGATCACATCTTCTCCAAGAAATACCAGCTTTCCCCCTTGAAATAGAACCTTTTCTCCCACAGATACCTCTTTTATCAACAAAATAGGACAGTTTCTTCCAGACATGCCACATTTCTCCCAAATATATCACATCTCCTACAAGAACTACCAGGTTTCCCCATTCAAATAGGACCTATTCTCCCACAAATACCTCTTTTATCCCCAAAAGAGGACAGTTTCTTCCAGAAATGCCACATTTCTCCCAAATATATCACATCTTCTCCAAGAAATACCAGGATTCCTCCTGAAATAGGACCTTCTCACCCACAACTACCAGCCTTTTCCCCCCGATTTGGACATTTTCTTCTAGAAATGTCACATTTCTCCCAAATATATCACATCTTCTCCAAGAAATACCAGGTTTCCCCCTTCAAATAGGAACTTTTCTCCATGAAATACCTGTTTTATCCCCAAAAGAGGACAGTTTCTTCCAGAAATGCCACATTTCTCCCAAATATATCACATCTTCTCCAAGAAATACCAGGTTTCCTCCTTCAAATAGGACCTTTTCACCCACAAATACCTGTTTCTTCCCCAAAATAGGACAGTTTCTTCCGGACATGCCAGATTTCTCCCAAACATATCACATCTTCTCCAAGAAATACCAGCTTTCCCCCTTCAAATAGGACCTTTTCACCCACAAATACCTGTTCTATCCCCAAAAGGGGACAGTTTCTTCCAGAAAGGCCACATTTCTCCCAAATATATCACATCTTCTCCAAGAAATACCAGCTTTCCCCCTTCAAATAGGACCTTTTCACCCACAAATACCTGTTTTATCCCCAAAAGAGGACAGTTTCTGCCAGAAATGCCACATTTCTCCCTAATTTATCACATCTTCTCCAAGAAATACCAGGTTTCCCCCCTGAATTAGGACCTTTTCTCCATGGAATACCTGTTTTATCCCCAAAAGAGGACAGTTTCTTCCAGACATGCCACATTTCTAACAAATAGATCACATCTTCTCCAAGAAATACCAGCTTTCCCCCTGGAAATAGGACCTTTTCACCCACTAATACCTCTTTTATCCCCAAAAGAGGACAGTTTCTTACAGAAATGCCACATTTCTCCCAAATATATCACATCTTCTCCAAGAAATACCAGCTTTCCCCCTTCAAATAGGACCTTTTCAAAAACAAATACCTCTTTTATCCCCTAAAGAGGACAGTTTCTTCCAGAAAGGCCACATTTCTCCCAAATATATCACATCTTCTCCAAGAAATACCAGCTTTCCCCCTTCAAATAGGACCTTTTCACCCACAAATACCTCTTTTATCCCCAAAATAGGACAGTTTCTTCCAGACATGCCAAATTTCTCCCAAATAGATCACATCTTCTCCAAGAAATACCAGGTTTCCCCCTTCAAATAGGACCTATTCACCCACAAATACCTCTTTTCTCCCCACAATAGGACAGTTTCTTCCAGAAAGGCCACATTTCTCCCAAATATAACACATCTCCAAGAAATACCAGGTTTCCCCCTAGAAATAGGGCCTTTTGTCCCACAAATACCTCTTTTATCCCCAAAAGAGGACAGTTTCTGCCAGAAATGCCAGATTTCTCCCAAACAGATCACATCTTCTCCAAGAAATACCAGCTTTCCCCCTTCAAATAGGACCTTTTCACCCACAAATACCTCTTCTATCCCCAAAAGAGGACAGTTTCTTCCAGAAATGCCACATTTCTCCCAAATATATCACATCTTCTCCACGAAATACCAGCTTTCCCCCTTGAAAGAGGATCTTTTCACCCACAAATACCTCTTTTCCCCCCAAAAGAGGACAGTTTCTTCCAGACATGAAACATTTCTCCCAAATAGATCACATCTTCTCCAAGAAATACCAGCTTTCCCCCTTCAAATAGGAACTTTTCACCCACAAGTACCTCTTTCATCCCCAAAATAAGACAGTTTCTGCCAGAAATGCCACATTTCTCCCAAATATATCACAACTCCTCCAAGAAATACCAGGTTTCCCCCTTCAAATAGGACCTTTTCACCCACAAATACCTCTTTTATCCCCAAAATAGGACAGTTTCTACCAGAAATGCCACATTTCTCCCTAATATATCACATCTTCTCCAAGAAATACCACGGTTCCCCCTTCAAATAGGACCTTTTCACCCACAAATACCTCTTTTATCCCCAAAAGAGGACAGTTTCTTCCAGAAATGAAACATTTCTAACAAATATATCACATCTTCTCCAAGAAATACCAGCTTTCCCCCTTGAAATAGAACCTTTTCTCCAACAGATACCTCTTTTATCAACAAAATATTACAGTTTCTTCCAGACATGCCACATTTCTCCCAAATATATCACATCTCCTACAAGAACTACCAGGTTTCCCCCTGGAAATAGGACCTTTTCACCCACAAATACCTCTTTGATCCCCAAAAGAGGACAGTTTCTTCCTGACATGACACATTTCTCCCAAATATATCACATCTTCTCCAAGAAATACAGGGATTCCTCCTGAAATAGGACCTTCTCACCCACAACTACCAGCCTTTTCCCCCCAAATTGGACATTTTCTTCTAGAAATGTCACATTTCTCCCAAATATATCACATCTTCTCCAAGAAATACTAGGTTTCCCCCTTCAAATTGGACCTTTTCTCCATGAAATACCTGTTTTATCCCCAAAAGAGGACAGTTTCTGCCAGAAATGCCACATTTCTCCCAAATATATCACATCTTCTCCAAGAAATACCAGGTTTCCCCCTTCAAATAGGACCTTTTCACACACAAATACCTGTTTCTTCCCCAAAATAGGACAGTTTCTTCCAGAAATGCCACATTTCTCCCAAATATATCACATCTTCTCCAAGAAATACCAGGATTACCCCTGGAAATCGGAACTTTTCACCCACAAATACCTCTTTCATCCCCAAAAGAGGACAGTTTCTTCCAGAAAGGCCACATTTCTCCCAAATATATCACATCTTCTCCAAGAAATACCACGATTCCTCCTGAAGTCGGACCTTTTCTCCCTCAAAAACCAGCCTTCTTCCCACAAATTGGACAGTTTCTTCCAGAAATGCAAGATTTCTCCCAAATATATCACATCTTCTCCAAGAAATACCAGCTTTCCCCCTGGAAACATTACCTTTTCACACACTAATACCTCTTTTATCCCCAAAATAGGACAGTTTCTCACAGAAATGCCAGATTTATAACAAATATATCACATCTTCTCCAAGAAATACCAGGATTCTTCCTGAAATAGGACATTTTCTCCCAAAAATTCCAGCCTTCTCCCCCCAAATAGGACATTTTCTGCCAGACATGCCAGATTTCTCCCAAATATATCACATCTTTTCCATGAAATACCAGCTTTCCCCCTTGAAATAGGACCTTTTCACCCACAAATTCCTGTTTGCTCCCCAAAACAGGACAGTTTCTGCCAGAAAGGCCACATTTCTCCCAAAAAGATCACATCATCTCCAAGAAATACCAGCTTTCCCCCTTCAAATAGGACCTTTTCTCCCACAAATACCTCTTTTATCCCCAAAATGGGACATTGTCTTCCAGAAATGCCACATTTCTCCCAAATATATCACATCTTCTCCAAGAAATACCAGGTTTCCCTCTTCAAATAGGACATTTTCACCAACAAATACCTCTTTTATCCCCAAAATAGGACAGTTTCTTCCAGAAATGCCACATTTCTCCCAAATAGATCACATCTTCTCCAAGAAATACCAGCTTTCCCCCTTCAAATAGGACCTTTTCACACAGGAATACCTGTTTGATCCCCAAAATAGGACAGTTTCTTCCCGAAATGCCACATTTCTCACAAATATATCACATCTTCTCCAAGAAATACCAGGTTTTCCCCTTCAAATAGGACCTTCTCACCCAAAACTACCAGCCTTCTCTCCCCAATTTGGACATTATCTTCCAGAAAGGCCACATTTCTCCCAAATAGATCACATCTTCTCCAAGAAATACCAGCTTTCCCCCTTCAAATAGGACCTTTTCTCCCACAAATACCTCTTTTATCCCCAAAAGAGGACAGTTTCTTCCAGAAATGCCACATTTCTCCCAAATATATCACATCTTCTCCAAGAAATACAAGCTTTCCCCCTTCAAATAGGACATTTTCACCCACAAATACCTCCTTTATCCCCAAAATAGGACAGTTTCTTCCAAACATGCCACATTTCTCCCAAATATATCACATCTTCTTCAAGAAATACCAGGTTTCCCCCTTCAAATAGGACCTTTTCTCCCACAAATACCTCTTTCATCCCCAAAATAGGACAGTTTCTTCCAGAAAGGCCACATTTCTCCCAAATAGATCACATCTTCTCCAAGAAATACCAGGTTTCCCCCTTCAAATAGGACCTTTTCACCCACAAATACCTCTTTTATCCCCAAAGGAGGACATTGTCTTCCAGAAATGCCACATTTCTCCCAAATATATCACATCTTTTCCAAGAAATACCATCTTTCCCCCTTCAAATAGGACCTTTTCAAAAACAAATACCTCTTTTATCCCCAAAAGAGGACAGTTTCTTCCAGAAATGCCAGATTTCTCCCAAATAGATCACATCTTCTCCAAGAAATACCAGCTTTCCCCCTGGAAATATTACCTTTTCACCCACATATACCTCTTTTATCCCCAAAAGAGGACAGTTTCTTCCAGAAATGCCATATTTCTCCCAAATATATCACAACTCCTCCAAGAAATACCAGGTTTAACCCTTCAAATAGGACCTTTTCACCAACAAATACCTCTTTTATCCCCAAAAGAGGACAGTTTCTTCCAGACATGCCAGATTTCTCCCGAATATATCACATCTTCTCCAAGAAAAACAAGGATTCCTCCTGAAATAGGACCTTTTCACCCACTAATACCTCTTTTATCCCCAAAATAGGACAGTTTCTTCCAGAAATGCCAGATTTCTCCCAAATATATCACATCTTCTCCAAGAAATACCAGCTTTCCCCCTTCCAATAGGACCTTTTCACCCACAAATACCTGTTTTATCCCCAAAAGAGGACAGTTTCTGCCAGAAATGCCACATTTCTCCCTAATTTATCACATCTTCTCCAAGAAATACCAGGTTTCCCCCCTGAATTAGGACCTTTTCTCCATGGAATACCTGTTTTATCCCCAAAAGAGGACAGTTTCTTCCAGACATGCCACATTTCTAACAAATAGATCACATCTTCTCCAAGAAATACCAGCTTTCCCCCTGGAAATAGGACCTTTTCACCCACTAATACCTCTTTTATCCCCAAAAGAGGACAGTTTCTTACAGAAATGCCACATTTCTCCCAAATAGATCACATCTTCTCCAAGAAATACCAGCTTTCCCCCTTCAAATAGGACCTTTTCAAAAACAAATACCTCTTTTATCCCCTAAAGAGGACAGTTTCTTCCAGAAAGGCCACATTTCTCCCAAATATATCACATCTTCTCCAAGAAATACCAGCTTTCCCCCTTCAAATAGGACCTTTTCACCCACAAATACCTCTTTTATCCCCAAAATAGGACAGTTTCTTCCAGACATGCCAAATTTCTCCCAAATAGATCACATCTTCTCCAAGAAATACCAGGTTTCCCCCTTCAAATAGGACCTATTCACCCACAAATTCCTCTTTTCTCCCCACAATAGGACAGTTTCTTCCAGAAAGGCCACATTTCTACCAAATATAACACATCTCCAAGAAATACCAGGTTTCCCCCTAGAAATAGGGCCTTTTGTCCCACAAATACCTCTTTTATCCCCAAAAGAGGACAGTTTCTGCCAGAAATGCCAAATTGCTCCCAAATAGATCACATCTTCTCCAAGAAATACCAGCTATCCCCCTGGAAATAGGACCTTTTCACTCACAAATCCCTGTTTGATCCCCAAAATAGGACAGTTTCTTCCAGACATGCCATATTTCTCCCAAATAGATCACATCTTCTCCAAGAAATACCAGGTTTCCCCCTTCAAATAGGACCTTTTCACCCACAAATACCTCTTTTATCCCCAAAATAGGACAGTTTCTGACAGAAATGCCACATTTCTCCCAAACAGATCACATCTTCTCCAAGAAATACCAGCTTTCCCCCTTCAAATAGGACCTTTTCACCCACAAATACCTCTTCTATCCCCAAAAGAGGACAGTTTCTTCCAGAAATGCCACATTTCTCCCAAATATATCACATCTTCTCCACGAAATACCAGCTTTCCCCCTTGAAAGAGGATCTTTTCACCCACAAATACCTCTTTTCCCCCCAAAAGAGGACAGTTTCTTCCAGACATGAAACATTTCTCCCAAATAGATCACATCTTCTCCAAGAAATACCAGCTTTCCCCCTTCAAATAGGAACTTTTCACCCACAAGTACCTCTTTCATCCCCAAAATAAGACAGTTTCTGCCAGAAATGCCACATTTCTCCCAAATATATCACAACTCCTCCAAGAAATACCAGGTTTCCCCCTTCAAATAGGACCTTTTCACCCACAAATACCTCTTTTATCCCCAAAATAGGACAGTTTCTACCAGAAATGCCACATTTCTCCCTAATATATCACATCTTCTCCAAGAAATACCACGGTTCCCCCTTCAAATAGGACCTTTTCACCCACAAATACCTCTTTTATCCCCAAAAGAGGACAGTTTCTTCCAGAAATGACACATTTCTAACAAATATATCACATCTTCTCCAAGAAATACCAGCTTTCCCCCTTGAAATAGAACCTTTTCTCCAACAGATACCTCTTTTATCAACAAAATATTACAGTTTCTTCCAGACATGCCACATTTCTCCCAAATATATCACATCTCCTACAAGAACTACCAGGTTTCCCCCTGGAAATAGGACCTTTTCACCCACAAATACCTCTTTGATCCCCAAAAGAGGACAGTTTCTTCCTGACATGACACATTTCTCCCAAATATATCACATCTTCTCCAAGAAATACAGGGATTCCTCCTGAAATAGGACCTTCTCACCCACAACTACCAGCCTTTTCCCCCCAAATTGGACATTTTCTTCTAGAAATGTCACATTTCTCCCAAATATATCACATCTTCTCCAAGAAATACTAGGTTTCCCCCTTCAAATTGGACCTTTTCTCCATGAAATACCTGTTTTATCCCCAAAAGAGGACAGTTTCTGCCAGAAATGCCACATTTCTCCCAAATATATCACATCTTCTCCAAGAAATACCAGGTTTCCCCCTTCAAATAGGACCTTTTCACACACAAATACCTGTTTCTTCCCCAAAATAGGACAGTTTCTTCCAGAAATGCCACATTTCTCCCAAATATATCACATCTTCTCCAAGAAATACCAGGATTACCCCTGGAAATCGGAACTTTTCACCCACAAATACCTCTTTCATCCCCAAAAGAGGACAGTTTCTTCCAGAAAGGCCACATTTCTCCCAAATATATCACATCTTCTCCAAGAAATACCACGATTCCTCCTGAAGTCGGACCTTTTCTCCCTCAAAAACCAGCCTTCTTCCCACAAATTGGACAGTTTCTTCCAGAAATGCAAGATTTCTCCCAAATATATCACATCTTCTCCAAGAAATACCAGCTTTCCCCCTGGAAACATTACCTTTTCACCCACAAATACCTCTTTTATCCCCAAAATAGGACAGTTTCTCACAGAAATGCCAGATTTATAACAAATATATCACATCTTCTCCAAGAAATACCAGGATTCTTCCTGAAATAGGACATTTTCTCCCAAAAATTCCAGCCTTCTCCCCCCAAATAGGACATTTTCTGCCAGACATGCCAGATTTCTCCCAAATATATCACATCTTTTCCATGAAATACCAGCTTTCCCCCTTGAAATAGGACCTTTTCACCCACAAATTCCTGTTTGCTCCCAAAACAGGACAGTTTCTGCCAGAAAGGCCACATTTCTCCCAAAAAGATCACATCATCTCCAAGAAATACCAGCTTTCCCCCTTCAAATAGGACCTTTTCTCCCACAAATACCTCTTTTATCCCCAAAATGGGACATTGTCTTCCAGAAATGCCACATTTCTCCCAAATATATCACATCTTCTCCAAGAAATACCAGGTTTCCCTCTTCAAATAGGACATTTTCACCAACAAATACCTCTTTTATCCCCAAAATAGGACAGTTTCTTCCAGAAATGCCACATTTCTCCCACTTATATCACATCTTCTCCAAGAAATACCAGCTTTCCCCCTTCAAATAGGACCTTTTCACACAGGAATACCTGTTTGATCCCCAAAATAGGACAGTTTCTTCCCGAAATGCCACATTTCTCACAAATATATCACATCTTCTCCAAGAAATACCAGGTTTTCCCCTTCAAATAGGACCTTCTCACCCAAAACTACCAGCCTTCTCTCCCCAAATTGGACATTATCTTCCAGAAAGGCCACATTTCTCCCAAATAGATCACATCTTCTCCAAGAAATACCAGCTTTCCCCCTTCAAATAGGACCTTTTCTCCCACAAATACCTCTTTTATCCCCAAAAGAGGACAGTTTCTTCCAGAAATGCCACATTTCTCCCAAATATATCACATCTTCTCCAAGAAATACAAGCTTTCCCCCTTCAAATAGGACATTTTCACCCACAAATACCTCCTTTATCCCCAAAATAGGACAGTTTCTTCCAAACATGCCACATTTCTCCCAAATATATCACATCTTCTTCAAGAAATACCAGGTTTCCCCCTTCAAATAGGACCTTTTCTCCCACAAATACCTCTTTCATCCCCAAAATAGGACAGTTTCTTCCAGAAAGGCCACATTTCTCCCAAATAGATCACATCTTCTCCAAGAAATACCAGGTTTCCCCATTCAAATAGGACCTTTTCACCCACAAATACCTCTTTTATCCCCAAAGGAGGACATTGTCTTCCAGAAATGCCACATTTCTCCCAAATATATCACATCTTCTCCAAGAAATACCATCTTTCCCCCTTCAAATAGGACCTTTTCAAAAACAAATACCTCTTTTATCCCCAAAAGAGGACAGTTTCTTCCAGAAATGCCAGATTTCTCCCAAATAGATCACATCTTCTCCAAGAAATACCAGCTTTCCCCCTGGAAATATTACCTTTTCACCCACATATACCTCTTTTATCCCCAAAAGAGGACAGTTTCTTCCATAAATGCCATATTTCTCCCAAATATATCACAACTCCTCCAAGAAATACCAGGTTTAACCCTTCAAATAGGACCTTTTCACCAACAAATACCTCTTTTATCCCCAAAAGAGGACAGTTTCTTCCAGACATGCCAGATTTCTCCCGAATATATCACATCTTCTCCAAGAAAAACAAGGATTCCTCCTGAAATAGGACCTTTTCACCCACTAATACCTCTTTAATCCCCAAAATAGGACAGTTTCTTCCAGAAATGCCAGATTTCTCCCAAATATATCACATCTTCTCCAAGAAATACCAGCTTTCCCCCTTCCAATAGGACCTTTTCACCCACAAATACCTCTTTTATCCCCAAAATAGGACAGTTTCTTCCAGAAATGCCACATTTCTCCCAAATAGATCACATCTTCTCCAAGAAATACCAGGGTTCTTCCTGAAATAGGACCATTTCTCCCAAAAATTCCAGACTTCTCCCCCCAAATAGGACATTTTCTGCCAGACATGCCACATTTATACCAAACATATCACATCTTCTCCAAGAAATACCAGCTTTCCCCCTGGAAATATTACCTTTTCACCCACAAATAACTCTTTTATCCCCAAAATAGGACAGTTTCTTCCAGACATGCCAGATTTCTCCCAAATATATCACATCTTCTCCAAGAAATACCAGGTTTCCCCCTTCAAATAGGACCTTTTCACCCACAAATACCTGTTCTATCCCCAAAAGAGGACAGTTTCTTCCAGAAATGCCACATTTCTCCCAAATATATCACATCTCCTGCAAGAAATACCAGGTTCCCCCTTCAAATAGGACCTTTTCACCCACTAGTACCTCCTTGATCCCCAAAAGAGGACAGTTTCTTCCAGAAATGCCACATTTCTCCCAAATATATCACATCTTCTCCAAGAAATACCAGGTTCCCCCTTCAAATAGGACCTTTTCACCACAAATACCTCTTTTATCCCCAAAATAGGACAGTTTCTTCCAGAAAGGCCACATTTCTCCCAAATAAATCACATCTTCTCCAAGAAATACCAGCTTTCCCCCTAGAAATAGGGCCTTTTCACCCACTAATACCTGTTTTATCCCCAAAAGAGGACAGTTTCTTCCAGACATGCCAGATTTCTCCCAAATATAACACATCTCCAAGAAATAACGGGTTTCCCCCTTCAAATAGGACCTTTTCACCCACAAATACCTGTTTTATCCCCAGATTAGAACAGTTTCTGCCATACATGCCAGATATCTCCCAAATATATCACATCTTCTCCAAGAAAAACAAGGATTCCTGCTGAAATAGGATCTTTGCACCCACAAATACCTATTTTATCCCCAAAAGAGGACAGTTTCTTCCAGAAATGCCACATTTCTCCCAAATATATCACATCTTCTCCAAGAAAAACCACGTTTCCCCCTTCAAATAGGACCTTTTCACCCACTAATACCTCTTTTATCCCCAAAAGAGGACAGTTTCTGCCAGAAAGGCCACATTTCACCCATATATATCACATCTTCTCCAAGAAATACCAGCTTTCCCCCTTCAAATAGGACCTTTTCACCCACAAATACCTCTTTTATCCCCAAAAGAGGACAGTTTCTGCCAGAAATGCCACATTTCTCCAAAATAGATCACATCTTCTCCAAGAAATACCAGCTATCCCCCTGGAAATAGGACCTTTTCACACACAAATACCTCTTTTATCCCCAAAATAGGACAGTTTCTGACAGAAATGCCACATTTCTCCCAAACATATCACATCTTCTCCAAGAAATACCAGGGTTCCCCCTTCAAATAGGACCTTTTCACCCACAAATACCTCTTCTATCCCCAAAAGAGGACAGTTTCTTCCAGAAATGCCACATTTCTCCCAAATATATCACAACTCCTCCAAGAAATACCAGCTTTCCCCCTTGAATTAGGACCTTTTCTCCATGAAATACCTCTTTTATCCCCAAAATAGAACAGTTTCTTCCAGAAATGCCACATTTCCCCCAAATATATCACATCTTCTCCAAGAAATACCAGGGTTCCCCCTGCAAATAGGACCTTTTCACCCACAAATACCTGTTTTATCCCCAGATTAGAACAGTTTCTTCCAGACATGCCAGATTTCTCCCAAATATTACACTTTTCCTCCAAGAAATATCAGGTTTTCCCCTTCAAATAGAACCTTTTCACCCACAAATACCTGTTTTATTCCCAAAATAGGACAGTTTCTTCCAGAAAGGCCAGATTTCTCCCAAATATATCACATCTTCTCCAAGAAATACCGGTTTTCCCCCTTCAAATAGGACCTTTTCACCCACAAATACCTCTTTGATCCCCAAAATAAGACAGTTTCTTCCAGACATGCCAGATTTCTCCCAAATAGATCACATCTTCTCCAAGAAATACCAGCTTTCCCCCTTCAAATAGGACCTTTTCACCCACAAATACCTCTTTTATCCCCAAAATAAGACAGTTTCTTCCAGAAATGACACATTTCTAACAAATATATCACATCTTCTCCAAGAATTACCAGGTTTCCCCCTTCAAATAGGACCTTTTCACCCACAAATACCTCTTTGATCCCCAAAATAGGACAGTTTCTTCCAGAAAGGCCAGATTTCTCCCAAATAGATCACATCTTCCCCTAGAAATACCAGGTTTCCCCCTAGAAATTGGACCTTTTCACCCACAAATACCACTTTTATCAACAAAAGAGGACAGTTTCTTCCAGAAATGCCACATTTCTCCCAAATATATCACATCTTCTCCAAGAAATACCAGCTTTCCCCCTGGAAACATTACCTTTTCACCCACAAATACCTGTTCTATCCCAAAAAGAGGACAGTTTCTTCCAGAAATGCCATATTTCTCCCAAATATATCACATCTTCTCCAAGAAATACCTGGTTTCCCCCTTCAAATAGGACCTTTTCACCCACAAATACCTCTTTTATCCCTCAAAATAGAACGGTTTCTTCCAGACATGCCACATTTCTCCCAAATAGATCACATCTTCTCCAAGAAATACCAGGTTTCCCCCTTCATATAGGACCTATTCACCCACAAATACCTCTTTTATCACCAAAAGAGAACAGTTTCTTCCAGAAAGGCCACATTTCTCCCAAATATAACACATCTCCAAGAAATACCAGGTTTCCCCCTAGAAATAGGGCCTTTTGTCCCAGAGATACCTCTTTTATCCCCAAAAGAGGACAGTTTCTTCCAGAAATGCCACATTTCTCCCAAATAGATCACATCTTCTCCAAGAAATACCAGGTTTCCCCCTTGAATTAGAACCTTTTCTCCATGAAATACCTCTTTTATCCCAAAATAGGACAGTTTCTTCCAGACATGCCACATTTCTCCCAAATAGATCACATCTTCTCCAAGAAATACCAGCTTTCCCCCTTCAAATGGGACCTTTTCACCCACTAATACCTCTTTTATCCCCAAAAGAGGACAGTTTCTGCCAGAAATGCCACATTTCTCCCAAATATATCACATCTCCTGCAAGAAATACCAGGATTCCACCTGAAATAGGACCTTCTCACCCACAACTACCAGCCTTCTCTCCCCTAATTGGACAGTTTCTTCCAGAAAGGCCACATTTCTCCCAAATAGATCACATCTTCTCCAAGAAATACCAGGTTTCCCCCTTCAAATAGGAACTTTTCACCCACAAATACCTCTTTTATCCCCAAAATAGGACAGTTTCTTCCAGAAATGCCAGATTTCTCCCAAATATATCACATCTTCTCCAAGAAATACCAGGATTCCTCCAGAAATAGGACCTTCCCACCCACAACTACCAGCCTTCTTCGTCCAAATTAGGACAGTTTCTTCCAGAAATGCCACATTTCTCCCAAATATATCACATCTTCTCCAAGAAATACCTGCTTTCCCCCTTCAAATAGGACGTTTTCTCCCACAAATACCTCTTTTATCCGCAAAATAGGACAGTTTCTTCCAGAAAGGCCACATTTCTCCCAAATAGATCACATCTTCTCCACGAAATACCAGCTTTCCCCCTTGAAAGACGACCTTTTCACCCACAAATACCTCTTTTATCCCCAAAAGAGGACAGTTTCTTCCAGACATGCCACATTTCTCCCAAATATATCACATCTTCTCCAAGAAATACCAGCTTTCCCCCTTCAAATAGGACCTTTTCACCCACAAATACCTCTTTTATCCCCAAAAGAGGACAGATTCTGCCAGAAATTCCATATTTCTCCCAAATATATCACAACTCCTCCAAGAAATACCAGGTTTCCCCCTTCAAATAGGACCTTTTCTCCATGAAATACCTCTTTTATCCGCAAAATAGGACAGTTTCTTCCAGAAATGCCACATTTCTCCCAAATAGATCACATCTTCTCCAAGAAATACCACGGATCCCCCTTCAAATAGGACCTTTTCACCCACAAATACCTCTTTTATCCCCAAAAGAGGACAGTTTCTTCCAGAAATGCCACATTTCTCCCAAATATATCACATCTTCTCCAAGAAATACCAGCTTTCCCCCTTGAAATAGAACCTTTTCTCCCACAGATACCTCTTTTATCAACAAAATAGGACAGTTTCTTCCAGACATGCCACATTTCTCCCAAATATATCACATCTCCTACAAGAACTACCAGGTTTCCCCCTTCAAATAGGACCTTTTCACCCACAAATACCTGTTTTATCCTCAAAAGAGGACAGTTTCTTCCAGACATGCAAGATTTCTCCCAAATAGATCACATCTTCTCCAAGAAATACCAGGTTTCCCCCTTCAAATAGGACCTTTTCTCCCACAAATACCTCTTTTATCCCCAAAATGGGACGTTGTCTTCCAGAAATGCCACATTTCTCCCAAATGTATCACATCTCCTCCAAGAAATACCAGCTTTCTCCCTTGAATTAGGACCTTTTCTCCATGAAATACCTCTTTTATCCCCAAAATAGAACAGTTTCTTCCAGAAATGCCACATTTCCCCCAAATATATCACATCTTCTCCAAGAAATACCAGGGTTCCCCCTGCAAATAGGACCTTTTCACCCACAAATACCTGTTTCATCCCCAAAATTGGACATTTTCTGCCAGAAATGCCACATTTCTCCCAAATATATCACATCTTCTCCAAGAAATACCAGGTTTCCCCCTTCAAATAGGACCTTTTCACCCACAAATACGTCTTTTATGCCCAAAAGAGGACAGTTTCTTCCAGAAATGCCACATTTCTAACAAATATATCACATCTTCTCCAAGAAATACCAGGTTCCCCCTTCAAATAGGACCTTTTCACCCACAAATACCTCTTTTATCCCCAAAATAGTACATTTTCTTCCAGAAATGCCACATTTCTCCCAAATAGATCACATCTTCTCCAAGAAATACCGGCTTTCCCCCTTCAAATAGGACCTTTTCACCCACAAATACCTCTTTGATCCCCAAAAGAGGACAGTTTCCTCCAGACATGCCACATTTCTCCCAAATATATCATATCTCCAAGAAATACCAGGTTTCCCCCTGGAAATAGGAGATTTTCACCCTTTAATACCTGTTTTATCCCCAGATTAGAACAGTTTTTTCCAGACATGCCAGATTTCTCCCAAATATTACACTTCTCCTCCAAGAAATATCAGGTTTTCCCCTTCAAATAGGACCTTTTCACCCACAAATACCTGTTTTATCCTCAAAAGAGGACAGTTTCTTCCAGACATGCCACATTTCTCCCAAATATATCACATCTTCTCCAAGAAATACCAGCTTTCCCCCTTCAAATAGGAACTTTTCACCCAGAAATACCTATTTAGCCCCAAAATAGGTCATTATCTGCCAGAAAGGCCAGATTTCTCCCAAATAGATCACATCTTATCCAAGAAATACCAGCTTTCCCCCTAGAAATAGGACCTTTTCACCCACATATACCTCTTTTATTCCCAAAAGAGGACAGTTTCTTCCAGAAAGGCCACATTTCTCCCAAATAGATCACATCTTCTCCAAGAAATACCAGCTTTCCCCCTTCAAATAGGACCTTTTCACCCACAAATACCTGTTCTATCCCCAAAATAGGACAGTTTCTTCCAGACATGCCAGATATCTCCCAAATATATCACATCTTCTCCAAGAAATACCAGCTTTCCCCCTTCAAATAGGACATTTTCACCCACTAATACCCCTTTTATCCCCAAAAGAGGACAGTTTCTTCCAGAAATGCCACATTTTTCCCACTTATATCACATCTTCTCCAAGAAATACCAGCTTTCCCCCTTCAAATAGGACCTTTTCACCCACAAATACCTCTTTTATCCCCAAAAGAGGACAGTTTCTCCCAGAAATGCCACATTTCTCCCAAATATATCACATCTTCTCCAAGAAATACCAGCTTTCCCCCTTCAAATAGGACCTTTTCACCAACAAATAACTCTTTTATCCCCAAAAGAGGACAGTTTCTTCCAGAAATGCCACATTTCTCCCAAATATATCACATCTTCTCCAAGAAATACCAGGGTTCCCCCTTCAAATAGGACCTTTTCTCCCACAAGTACCTCTTTTATCCCCAAAAGAGGACAGTTTCTTCCAGAAATGCCACATTTCTCCCAAATAGATCACATCTTCTCCAAGAAATACCAGGTTTCCCCCTTCCAATAGGACCTTTTAACCCCACAAATACCTCTTTTATCCCTGAAAATAGGACTGTTTCTTCCAGACATGCCACATTTCTCCCAAATATATCACATCTTCTCCAAGAAATACCAGCTTTCCCCCTGGAAAAAGGACCTTCTCACCCACAACTACCAGCCTTCTCTCCACTAATTGGACATTTTCTCCCAGACATGCCACATTTCTCCCAAATATATCACATCTTCTCCAAGAAATACCAGGGTTCCCCCTTCAAATAGGACCTTTTCACCCACAAATACCTCTTTTATCCCCAAAAGAGGACAGTTTCTTCCAGAAAGGCCACATTTCTCCCAAATAGATCACATCTTCTCCAAGAAATACCAGCTTTCCGCCTTCAAATAGGACCATTTCACTCACTAATACCTGTTTTATCCCCAAAAGAGGACAGTTTCTTCCAGTCATGACAGATCTCTCCCAAATATATCACATCTCCTCGAAGAAATACCAGGTTTTCCCCTTTAAATAGGACCTTTTCACCCACAAATACCTCTTTTATCCCCAAAAGAGGACAGTTTCTTCCAGAAATGCCACATTTCTCCCAAATATATCACATCTTCTCCAAGAAATACCAGGATTGCTCCTTAAATAGGAACTTTTCTCCCAAAAATTCCAGCCTTCTCCCCCAAATAAGACATTTTCTGCCAGACATACCACATTTCTCCCAAATATATCACATCTCCTCCAAGAAATACCAGCTTTCCCCCTTCAAATAGGACCTTTTCACCCACAAATACCTCTTTTATCAACAAAAGAGGACAGTTTCTTCCAGACATGCCAGATTTCTCCCAAATGTATCACATCTTCTCCAAGAAATACCAGCTTTCCCCCTTCAAATAGGACCTTTTCACCCACAAATACCTCTTTCATCCCCCAAAATTGGACAGTTTCTTCCAGAAATGCCACATTTCTCCCACTTATATCACATCTTCTCCAAGAAATACCAGGGCTCCCCCTTCAAATAGGACCTTTTCACCCACAAATACCTCTTTTATCCCCAAAATAGAACATTTTCTTCCAGAAATGCCACATTTCTCCCAAATATATCACATCTTCTCCAAGAAATACCAGCTTTCCCCTTGAATTAGGACCTTTTCTCCTTGAAATACCTCTTTTATCCCCAAAAGAGGACAGTTTCTTCCAGAAATGCCACATTTCTCCCAAATAGATCACATCTTCTCCAAGAAATACCAGCTTTCCCCCTGGAAATAGGACCTTTTCACACACTAATACCTGTTTCATCCCCAAAAGAGGACAGTTTCTTCCAGACATGCCAGATTTCTCCCAAATATATCACATCTTCTCCAAGAAATACCAGGGTTCCCCCTTCATATAGGACCTTTTCACCCTGTAATACCAGTTTTATCCCCAGATTAGAAGAGTTTCTGCCATACATGCCAGATTTCTCCCAAATATATCACATCTTCTCCAAGAAAAACAAGGATTCCTGCTGAAATAGGATCTTTTAACCCACAAATACCTCTTTTATCCCCAAAAGAGGACAATTTCTTCCAGACATGCCAGATTTCTCCCAAATAGACTACATCTCCTCCAAGAAATACTAGGTTTTCCCCTTCAAATTGGACCTTTTCACCCACAAATACCTCTTTTATCCCCAAAAGAGGACAGTTTCTTCCAGAAAGGCCACATTTCTCCCAAATATATCACATCTTCTCCACGAAATACCAGCTTTCCCCCTTCAAATAGAACCTTTTCTCCCACAAATACCTCTTTTATCAATAAAATAGGACAGTTTCTTCCAGAAAGGCCAGTTTTCTCCCAAATATATCACATCTTCTCCAAGAAATACCAGCTTTCCCCCTTCAAATAGGACCTTTTCACCCACAAATACCTGTTTTATCCCCAAAAGAGGACAGTTTCTGCCAAACATGCCACATTTCTCCCAAATATATCACAACTCCTCCAAGAAATACCAGGTTTCCCCCTTGAATTATGACCTTTTCTCCATGAAATACCTGTTTTATCCCCAAAATAGGACAGTTTCTTCCAGAAATGACACATTTCTAACAAATATATCACATCTTCTCCAAGAAATACCAGGTTTCCCCCTTCAAATAGGACATTTTCACCCACAAATACCTCTTTTATCCCCAAAATAAGACAGTTTCTTCCAGAAATGCCACATTTCTCCCAAATATATCACATCTTCTCCAAGAAATACCAGCTTTCCCCCTTGAAATAGAACCTTTTCTCCCACAAATACCTCTTTTATCAATAAAATAGGACAGTTTCTTCCAGAAATGCCACATTTCTCCCTAATTTATCACATCTTCTCCAAGAAATACCACGGTTCCCCCTTGAAATAGGACCTTTTCACCCACAAATACCTCTTTTATCCCCAAAATAGGACAGTTTCTGAAAGAAATGCCACACTTCTCCCACTTATATCACATCTATTCCAAGAAATACCAGCTTTCCCCCTTCAAATAGGATCTTTTCACCCACAAATACCTCTTTTATCCCCAAAAGAGGACAGTTTCTTCCAGAAATGCCACATTTCTCCCAAATATATCACATCTTCTCCAAGAAATACCAGGGTTCCCCCTTCAAATAGGACCTTTTCTCCCACAAGTACCTCTTTTATCCCCAAAAGAGGACAGTTTCTTCCAGAAATGACACATTTCCCCCAAATATGTCACATCTTCTCCAAGAAATACCAGGTTTCCCCCTTCCAATAGGACCTTTTAAACCCACAAATACCTCTTTTATCCCTCAAAATAGGACATTTTCTTCCAGACATGCCACATTTCTACCAAATAGATCACATCTTCTCCAAGAAATACCAGGTTTCCCCCTTCCAATAGGACCTTTTAAACCCACAAATACCTCTTTTATCCCTCAAAATAGGACAGTTTCTTCCAGACATGCCACATTTCTCCCAAATAGATCACATCTTCTCCAAGAAATACCAGCTTTCCCCCTGGAAAAAGGACCTTCTCACCCACAACTACCAGCCTTCTCTCCCCTAATTGGACATTTTCTTCCAGAAAGGACAGATTTCTCCCAAATAGATCACATCTTCTCCAAGAAGTACCAGCTTTCCCCCTGGAAATAGGACCTTTTCACACACTAATACCTGTTTTATCCCCAAAAGAGGACAGTTTCTTCCAGACATGCCACATTTCTCCCAAATATATCACATCTCCAAGAAATAACAGGTTTCCCCCTTCAAATAGGACCTTTTCACCCTGTAATACCTGTTTTATCCCCAGATTAGAACAGTTTCTGCCATACATGCCAGATTTCTCCCAAATATATCACATCTTCTCCAAGAAACACCAGGTTTCCCCCTTCAAATAGGACCTTCTCACCCACTAATACCTCTTTTATCCCCAAAAGACGACAGTTTCTGCCAAACATGCCAGATTTCTCCCAAATAGATCACATCTTCTCCAAGAAATACCAGCTTTCCCCCTTCAAATAGGACCTTTTCTCCCACAAATACCTCTTTTATCCCCAAAATAGGACAGTTTCTTCCAGAAAGGCCACATTTCTCCCAAATAGATCACATCTTCTCCAAGAAATACCAGGTTCCCCCTTCAAATAGGACCTTTTCACCACAAATACCCCTTTTATCCCCAAAAGAGGACAGTTTCTTCCAGAAATGCCACATTTCTCCCAAATAGATCACATCTTCTCCAAGAAATACCAGCTTTCCCCCTTCAAATAGGACCTTTTCACCCACAAATACCTATTTTATCAACAAAAGAGGACAGTTTCTTCCAGACATGCCAGATTTCTCCCAAATATATCACATCTCCAAGAAATAACAGGTTTCCCCCTGGAAATAGGACCTTTTCACCCTGTAATACCTGTTTTATCCCCACATTAGAGCAGTTTCTGCCATACATGCCAGATTTCTCCCAAATAGATCACATCTCCTCCAAGAAATACCAGGTTTTCCCCTTCAAATAGGACCTTTTCACCCACAAATACCTCTTTTATCCCCAAAAGAGGACAGTTTCTTCCAGAAATGCCACATTTCTCCCACTTATATCGCATCTCCTCCAAGAAATACCACGTTCCCCCCTTCGAACAGGACCTTTTCACCCACAAATACCTCTTTTATCAGCAAGAGAGGACAGTTTCTTCCAGAAAGGCCACATTTCTCCCAAACATATCACATCTTATCCAAGAAATACCAGCTTTCCCCCTTGAAATAGGACCTTTTCACCCACAAATACCTCTTTTATCCACAAAAGAGGACAGTTTCTTCCAGAAAGGCCACATTTCTCCCAAATAGATCACATCTTCTCCAAGAAATACCAGCTTTCCCCCTGGAAATAGGACCTTTTCACCCACAAATACCTGTTTTATCACACAAATAGGACAGTTTCTGCCAAACATGCCACATTTCTCCCAAATATATCTCAACTCCTCCAAGAAATACCAGGTTTCCCCCTTGAATTATGACCTTTTCTCCATGAAATACCTGTTTTATCCCCAAAATAGGGCAGTTTCTTCCAGAAATGACACATTTCTAACAAATATATCACATCTTCTCCAAGAAATACCAGCTTTCCCCCTTCAAATAGGACCTTTTCACCCACAAATACCTCTTTTATCCCCAAAATAAGACAGTTTCTTCCAGAAATGCCACATTTCTCCCAAATATATCACATCTTCTCCAAGAAATACCACATTTCCCCCTTGAAATAGGACCTTTTCTCCCACAAATACCTCTTTTATCAATAAAATAGGACAGTTTCTTCCAGAAATGCCACATTTCTCCCAAATATATCACATCTACTCCAAGAAATAACAGGGTTCACCCTTGAAATAGGACCTTTTCACGCACTAATACCTCTTTTATCCCCAAAAGAGGACTGTTTCTGCCAGAAATGCCACATTTCTCCCACTTATATCACATCTTCTACAAGAAATACCAGCTTTCCCCCTTCAAATAGGACCTTTTCACCCACAAATACCTCTTTTATCCCCAAAAGAGGACAGTTTATGCCAGAAATGCCACATTTCTCCCAAATAGATCACATCTTCTCCAAGAAATACCAGCTTTCCCCCTTCAAATAGGACCTTTTCTCCCACATATACCTGTTTTATCCCCAAAAGAGGACAGTTTCTTCCAGAAATGCCACATTTCTAACAAATATATCACATCTTCTCCAAGAAATACCAGCTTTCCCCCTTCAAATAGGACATTTTCTCCCACTAATACCCCTTTTATCCCCAAAAGAGGACAGTTTCTTCCAGAAATGCCACATTTCTCCCAAATATGTCACATCTTCTCCAAGAAATACCAGCTTTCCCCCTTGAAATAGGACCTTTTCACCCACAAATACCTCTTTTATCCACAAAAGAGGACAGTTTCTTCCAGAAAGGCCACATTTCTCCCAAATAGATCACATCTTCTCCAAGAAATACCAGCTTTCCCCCTGGAAATAGGACCTTTTCACCCACAAATACCTGTTTTATCACACAAATAGGACAGTTTCTGCCAAACATGCCACATTTCTCCCAAATATATCTCAACTCCTCCAAGAAATACCAGGTTTCCCCCTTGAATTATGACCTTTTCTCCATGAAATACCTGTTTTATCCCCAAAATAGGGCAGTTTCTTCCAGAAATGACACATTTCTAACAAATATATCACATCTTCTCCAAGAAATACCAGCTTTCCCCCTTCAAATAGGACCTTTTCACCCACAAATACCTCTTTTATCCCCAAAATAAGACAGTTTCTTCCAGAAATGCCACATTTCTCCCAAATATATCACATCTTCTCCAAGAAATACCACATTTCCCCCTTGAAATAGGACCTTTTCTCCCACAAATACCTCTTTTATCAATAAAATAGGACAGTTTCTTCCAGAAATGCCACATTTCTCCCAAATATATCACATCTACTCCAAGAAATACCAGGGTTCACCCTTGAAATAGGACCTTTTCACGCACTAATACCTCTTTTATCCCCAAAAGAGGACTGTTTCTGCCAGAAATGCCACATTTCTCCCACTTATATCACATCTTCTACAAGAAATACCAGCTTTCCCCCTTCAAATAGGACCTTTTCACCCACAAATACCTCTTTTATCCCCAAAAGAGGACAGTTTATGCCAGAAATGCCACATTTCTCCCAAATAGATCACATCTCTCCAAGAAATACCAGCTTTCCCCCTTCAAATAGGACCTTTTCTCCCACATATACCTGTTTTATCCCCAAAAGAGGACAGTTTCTTCCAGAAATGCCACATTTCTAACAAATATATCACATCTTCTCCAAGAAATACCAGCTTTCCCCCTTCAAATAGGACATTTTCTCCCACTAATACCCCTTTTATCCCCAAAAGAGGACAGTTTCTTCCAGAAATGCCACATTTCTCCCAAATATGTCACATCTTCTCCAAGAAATACCAGGTTTCCCCCTTCCAATAGGACCTTTTAACCCCACAAATACCTCTTTTATCCCTCAAAATAGGACAGTTTCTCCCAGACATGCCACATTTCTCCCAAATAGATCACATCTTCTCCAAGAAATACCAGCTTTCCCCCTGGAAAAAGAACCTTCTCACCCACAACTACCAGCCTTCTCTCCCCTAATTGGACATTTTCTTCCAGAAAGGACAGATTTCTCCCAAATATATCACATCTTCTCCAAGAAATACCAGGGTTCCCCCTTCAAATAGGACCTTTTCACCCACAAATACCTCTTTTATCCCCAAAAGAGGACAGTTTCTTCCAAACATGCCACAGTTCTCCCAAATATATCACATCTTCTCCAAGAAATACCAGCTTTCCCCCTTCAAATAGGACCTTTTCACCCACAAATACCTCTTTTATCAACAAAAGAGGACAATTTCTTCCAGAAAGGCCACATTACTCCCACTTATATCACATCTTCTCCAAGAAATACCAGCTTTCCCCCTTCAAATAGGACCTTTTCTCCCACAAATACCTCTTTTATCCCCAAAAGAGGACAGTTTCTGCCAGACATGCCACATTTCTCCCAAATAGATCACATCTTCTCCAAGAAATACCAGGTTTCCCCCTTCAAATAGGACCTTTTCACCCACAAATACCTCATTTATCCCCAAAAAAGGACAGTTTGTTCCAGACATGCCACATTTCTCCCAAAGATATCACATCTTCTCCAAGAAATACCAGGTTTCCCCCTTCCAATAGGAACTTTTCACCCCACAAATACCTCTATTATCCCCAAAAGAGGACAGTTTCTTCCAGAAATGCCAGATTTCTCCCAAATAGATCACATCTTCTCCAAGAAATACCAGCTTTCCCCCTTCAAATAGGACCTTTTCTCCCACAAATACCTGTTTTATCCCCAAAATAAGACAGTTTCTTCCAGAAAGGCCACATTTCTCCCAAATAGATCACATCTTCTCCAAGAAATACCAGGTTTCCCCTTCAAATAGGACCTTTTCTCCATGAAATACCTGTTTTATCCCCAAAAGAGGACAGTTTCTTCCAGAAATGCCACATTTCTCCCAAATAGATCACATCTTCTCCAAGAAATACCAGCTTTCCCCCTTCAAATAGGAACCTTTTCACCCACAAATACCTATTTTATCAACAAAAGAGGACAGTTTCTTCCAGACATGCCAGATTTCTCCCAAATATATCACATCTCCAAGAAATAACAGGTTTCCCCCTGGAAATAGGACCTTTTCACCCTGTAATACCTGTTTTATCCCAACATTAGAGCAGTTTCTGCCATACATGCCAGATTTCTCCCAAATATATCACATCTTCTCCAAGAAAAACAAGGATTCCTGCTGATATAGGATCTTTTAACCGACAAATACCTCTTTTATCCCCAAAAGAGGACAATTTCTTCCAGACATGCCAGATTTCTCCCAAATATATCACATCTCCTCCAAGAAATACCAGGTTTTCCCTTCAAATAGGACCTTTTCACCCACAAATACCTCTTTTATCCCCAAAAGAGGACAGTTTCTTCCAGACATGCCACATTTCTCCCAAATAGATCACATCTTCTCCAAGAAATACCAGGTTTCCCCCTTCAAATAGGACCTATTCACCCACAAATACCTCTTTTATCCCCACAATAGGACAGTTTCTTCCAGAAAGGCCACATTTCTCCCAAATATAACACATCTCCAAGAAATACCAGGTTTCCCCCTAGAAATAGGGCCTTTTGTCCCACAAATACCTCTTTTATCCCCAAAAGAGGACAGTTTCTTCCAGACATGCCACATTTCTCCCAAATATATCACATCTTCTCCAAGAAATACCAGCTTTCCCCCTTCCAATAGGACCTTTTAAACCCACAAATACCTCTTTTATCCCTCAAAATAGGACAGTTTCTTCCAGACATGCCACATTTCTCCCAAATAGATCACATCTTCTCCAAGAAATACCAGCTTTCCCCCTGGAAAAAGGACCTTCTCACCCACAACTACCAGCCTTCTCTCCCCTAATTGGACATTTTCTTCCAGAAAGGATAGATTTCTCCCAAATAGATCACATCTTCTCCAAGAAGTACCAGCTTTCCCCCTGGAAATAGGACCTTTTCACCCACAAATACCTCTTTTATCCACAAAGAGGACAGTTTCTTCCAGACATGCCAGATTTCTCCCAAATATATCACATCTCCAAGAAATAACAGGTTTCCCCCTGGAAATAGGACCTTTTCACCCTGTAATACCTGTTTTATCCCCAGATTAGAACAGTTTCTGCCATACATGCCAGATTTCTCCCAAATATATCACATCTTCTCCAAGAAATACCAGCTTTCCCCCTTCAAATAGTACATTTTCACCCACAAATACCTCTTTTATCCCCAAAAGAGGACAGTTTCTGCCAAACATGCCACATTTCTCCCAAATATATCACAACTCCTCCAAGAAATACCAGGTTTCCCCCTTGAATTATGACCTTTTCTCCATGAAATACCTGTTTTATCCCCAAAATAGGACAGTTTCTTCCAGAAATGACACATTTCTAACAAATATATCACATCTTCTCCAAGAAATACCAGCTTTCCCCCTTCAAATAGGACCTTTTCACCCACAAATACCTCTTTTATCCCCAAAATAAGACAGTTTCTTACAGAAATGCCACATTTCTCCCAAATATATCACATCTTCTCCAAGAAATACCACATTTCCCCCTTGAAATAGGACCTTTTCTCCCACAAATACCTCTTTTATCAATAAAATAGGACAGTTTCTTCCAGAAATGCCACATTTCTCCCGAATATATCACATCTACTCCAAGAAATACCAGGGTTCCCCCTTGAAATAGGAACTTTTCACGCACTAATACCTCTTTTATCCCCAAAATAGGACAGTTTCTGCCAGAAATGCCACATTTCTCCCACTTATATCACATCTTCTACAAGAAATACCAGCATTCCCCCTTCAAATAGGACCTTTTCACCCACAAATACCTCTTTTATCCCCAAAAGAGGACAGTTTATGCCAGAAATGCCACATTTCTCCCAAATAGATCACATCTTCTCCAAGAAATACCAGCTTTCCCCTTCAAATAGGACCTTTTCAACCACAAATACCTGTTTTATCCCCAAAAGAGGACAGTTTCTTCCAGAAATGCCACATTTCTCCCAAATATATCACATCTTCTCCAAGAAATACCAGCTTTCCCCCTTCAAATAGGACATTTTCACCCACAAATACCCCTTTTATCCCAAAAGAGGACAGTTTCTTCCAGAAATGCCACATTTCTCCCAAATATGTCACATCTTCTCCAAGAAATACCAGGTTCCCCCCTTCCAATAGGACCTTTTAACCCCACAAATACCTCTTTTATCCCTCAAAATAGGACAGTTTCTTCCAGACATGACACATTTCTCCCAAATAGATCACATCTTCTCCAAGAAATACCAGCTTTCCCCCTGGAAAAAGACAACTACCAGCCTTCTCTCCCCTAATTGGACATTTTCTTCCAGAAAGGACAGATTTCTCCCAAATATATCACATCTTCTCCAAGAAATACCAGGGTTCCCCCTGGAAATAGGACCTTTTCACCCACAAATACCTCTTTTATCCCCAAAAGAGGACAGTTTCTTCCAGAAATGCCACATTTCTCCCAAATAGATCACATCTTCTCCAAGAAATACCAGCTTTCCCCCTTCAAATAGGACCTTTTCACCCACAAATACCTCTTTTATCCCACAAATAGGACAGTTTCTTCCAGACATGCCACATTTCTCCCAAATATATCACATCTTCTCCAAGAAATACCAGGTTTTCCCCTTTAAATAGGACCTTTTCACCCACAAATACCTCTTTTATCCCAAAATAGGACAGTTTCTTCCAGAAATGCCACATTTCTCCCAAATAGATCACATCTTCTCCAAGAAATACCAGGATTCTTCCTGAAATAGGACCTTTTCTCCCAAAAATTCCAGCCTTCTCCCCCCTAATAAGACATTTTCTGCCAGACATACCACATTTCTCCCAAATATATCACATCTTCTCCAAGAAATAACACGTTTCCCCCTAGAAATAGGCCATTTTCACCCACAAATACCTCTTTTATCCCCAAAATAGGACGGTTTCTTCCAAACATGCCACAGTTCTCCCAAATATATCACATCTTCTCCAAGAAATACCAGCTATCCCCCTTCAAATAGGACCTTTTCTCCCACATATACCTCTTTTATCCCCACAATAGGACAGTTTCTTCCAGAAAGGCCACATTTCTCCCAAATATAACACATCTCCAAGAAATACCAGGTTTCCCCCTAGAAATAGGCCATTTTCACCCACAAATACCTCTTTTATCCCCAAAAGAGGACAGTTTCTTCCAGAAATGACACATTTCTCCCAAATATGTCACATCTTCTCCAAGAAATACCAGGTTTCCCCCTTCAAATAGGACCTTTTAAACCCTCAAATACCTCTTTTATCCCTCAAAATAGGACAGTTTCTTCCAGACATGCCACATTTCTCCCAAATATATCACATCTTCTCCAAGAAATACCAGCTTTCCCCCTGGAAAAAGGACCTTCTCACCCACAACTACCAGCCTTCTCTCCCCTAATTGGACATTTTCTTCCAGAAAGGACAGATTTCTCCCAAATAGATCACATCTTCTCCAAGAAGTACCAGCTTTCCCCCTGGAAATAGGACCTTTTCACCCACTAATACCTGTTTTATCCCCAAAAGAGGACAGTTTCTTCCAGACATGCCAGATTTCTCCCAAATATATCACATCTCCAAGAAATAACAGGTTTCCCCCTGGAAATAGGACCTTTTCACCCTGTAATACCTGTTTTATCCCCAGATTAGAACAGTTTCTGCCATACATGCCAGATTTCTCCCAAATATATCACATCTTCTCCAAGAAATACCAGCATTCCCCCTTCAAATAGGACCTTTTCACCCACAAATACCTCTTTTATCCCCAAAAGAGGACAGTTTCTGCCAAACATGCCACATTTCTCCCAAATATATCACAACTCCTCCAAGAAATACCAGGTTTCCCCCTTGAATTATGACCTTTTCTCCATGAAATACCTGTTTTATCCCCAAAATAGGACAGTTTCTTCCAGAAATGACACATTTCTAACAAATATATCACATCTTCTCCAAGAAATACCAGCTTTCCCCCTTCAAATAGGACCTTTTCACCCACAAATACCTCTTTTATCCCCAAAATAAGACAGTTTCTTCCAGAAATGCCACATTTCTCCCAAATATGTCACATCTTCTCCAAGAAATACCAGGTTTCCCCCTTCCAATAGGACCTTTTAACCTCACAAATACCTCTTTTATCCCTCAAAATAGGACAGTTTCTTCCAGACATGCCACATTTCTCCCAAATAGATCACATCTTCTCCAAGAAATACCAGCTTTCCCCCTGGAAAAAGAACCTTCTCATCCACAACTACCAGCCTTCTCTCCCCTAATTGGACATTTTCTTCCAGAAAGGACAGATTTCTCCCAAATATATCACATCTTCTCCAAGAAATACCAGGGTTCCCCCTTCAAATAGGACCTTTTCACCCACAAATACCTCTTTTATCCCCAAAAGAGGACAGTTTCTGCCAGACATGCCACATTTCTCCCAAATAGATCACATCTTCTCCAAGAAATACCAGCTTTCCCCCTTCAAATAGGACCTTTTCACCCACAAATACCTCTTTTATCCCCAAAAGAGGACAGTTTCTTCCAGACATGCCACATTTCTCCCAAATATATCACATCTTCTCCAAGAAATACCAGGTTTTCCCCTTTAAATAGGACCTTTTCACCCACAAATACCTCTTTTATCCCCAAAATAGGACAGTTTCTTCCAGAAATGCCACATTTCTCCCAAATAGATCACATCTTCTCCAAGAAATACCAGGATTCTTCCTGAAATAGGACCTTTTCTCCCAAAAATTCCAGCCTTCTCCCCCCAAATAAGACATTTTCTGCCAGACATGCCACATTTCTCCCAAATATATCACATCTTCTCCAAGAAATAACACGTTTCCCCCTAGAAATAGGCCATTTTCACCCACAAATACCTCTTTTATCCCCAAAAGAGGACAGTTTCTTCCAAACATGCCACAGTTCTCGCAAATATATCACATCTTCTCCAAGAAATACCAGCTTTCCCCCTTCAAATAGGACCTTTTCACCCACAAATACCTCCTTTATCAACGAAAGAGGACAGTTTATGCCAGAAATGCCACATTTCTCCGCAACATATCACATCTTCTCCAAGAAATACCAGGTTTCCCCCTTCAAATAGTTCCTTTTCACCCACAACTACCTCTTTTATCCACAAAATAGGACAGTTTCTTCCAGACATGCCACATTTCTCCCAAATATATCACATCTTCTCCAAGAAATACCAGGTTTCCCCCTTCAAATAGTTCCTTTTCACCCACAAATACCTGTTTTATCCCCAAAAGAGGACAGTTTCTGCCAGACATGCCACATTTCTCCCAAATAGATCACATCTTCTCCAAGAAATACCAGGTTTCCCCCTTCAAATAGGACCTTTTCACCCACAAATACCTCTTTTATCCCCAAAAGAGGACAGTTTCTTCCAGACATGCCACATTTCTCCCAAAGATATCGCATCTTCTCCAAGAAATACCAGGTTTCCCCCTTCCAATAGGACCTTTTCACCCCACATATACCTCTATTATCCCCAAAATAGGACAGTTTCTTCCAGACATGCCACATTTCTCCCAAATAGATCACATCTTCTCCAAGAAATACCAGCTTTCCCCCTTCACATAGGACCTTTTCACCCACAAATACCTGTTTTATCCCCAAAATAGGACAGTTTCTTCCAGAAATGCCACATTTCTCCCAAATGGATCACATCTTCTCCAAGAAATACCAGCTTTCCCCCTTCAAATAGGACCTTTTCACCCACAAATACCTATTTTATCAACAAAAGAGGACAGTTTCTTCCAGACATGCCAGATTTCTCCCAAATATATCACATCTCCAAGAAATAACAGGTTTCCCCCTGGAAATAGGACCTTTTCACCCTGTAATACCTGTTTTATCCCCACATTAGAGCAGTTTCTGCCATACATGCCAGATTTCTCCCAAATATATCACATCTTCTCCAAGAAAAACAAGGATTCCTGCTGATATAGGATCTTTTAACCGACAAATACCTCTTTTATCCCCAAAAGAGGACAATTTCTTCCAGACATGCCAGATTTCTCCCAAATAGATCACATCTCCTCCAAGAAATACCAGGCTTTCCCCTTCAAATAGGACCTTTTCACCCACAAATACCTCTTTTATCCCCAAAAGAGGACAGTTTCTTCCAGAAATGCCACATTTCTCCCAAATATATCCCATCTCCTCCAAGAAATACCAGGGCTCCCCCCTTCGAACAGGACCTTTTCACCCACAAATACCTCTTTTATCAACAAGAGAGGACAGTTTCTTCCAGAAATGCCACATTTCTCCCAAACATATCACATCTTCTCCAAGAAATACCACGGATCCCCCTTCAAATAGGACCTTTTCACCCACAAATACCTCTTTTATCCACAAAAGAGGACAGTTTCTTCCAGAAAGGCCACATTTCTCCCAAATATATCACATCTTCTCCAAGAAATACCAGCTTTCCCCCTTCAAATAGGACCTTTTCACCCACAAATACCTCTTCTATCCCCAAAAGAGGACAGTTTCTTCCAGACATGCCACATTTCTCCCAAATAAATCACATCTTCTCCAAGAAATACCAGCTTTCCCCCTGGAAATAGGACCTTTTCACCCACTAATTCCTGTTTTATCCCCAAAAGAGGACAGTTTCTTCCAGACATGCCAGATTTCTCCCAAACATATCACATCTTCTCCAAGAAATACCAGGTTTCCCCCTTCAAATAGGACCTTTTCAAAAACAAATACCTCTTTTATCCCCAAAATAGAACAGTTTCTTCCAGAAATGCCACATTTCTCCCAAATATATCACATCTTCTCCAAGAAATACCAGGTTTCCCCCTTGAAATAGGACATTTTCTCCCACAAATACCTCTTTTATCCCCAAAAGACGACAGTTTCTGCCATACATGCCGCATTTCTCCCAAATATATCACATCTTCTCCAAGAAATACCAGGTTTCCTCCTTCAAATAGGACCTTTTCAGCCACAAATACCTCTTTTATCCCTAAAATAGGACAGTTTCTTCCAGAAATGCCACATTTCTCCCAAACATATCACATCTTCTCCAAGAAATACCAGGTTTCCCCCTTCAAATAGGACCTTTTCAAAACAAATACCTCTTTTATCCCAAAATAGAACAGTTTCTTCCAGAAATGCCACATTTCTCCAAATATATCACATCTTCTCCAAGAAATACCAGGTTTCCCCCTTGAAATAGGACATTTTCTCCCACAAATACCTCTTTTATCCCCAAAAGACGACAGTTTCTGCCATACATGCCGCATTTCTCCCAAATATATCACATCTTCTCCAAGAAATACCAGGTTTCCTCCTTCAAATAGGACCTTTTCAGCCACAAATACCTCTTTTATCCCTAAAATAGGACAGTTTCTTCAGAAAGGCCACATTTCTCCCAAATATATCACATCTTCTCCAAGAAATACCAGGATTCCCCCTTCAAATAGGACCTTTTCACCCACAAATACCTGTTTTATCCCCAAAATAGGACAGTTTCTTACAGAAAGGCCACATTTCACCCAAATGTATCACATCTTCTCCAAGAAATACCAGGTTTCCCCCTTCAAATAGGACCTTTTCACCCACAAATACCTGTTTGATCCCCAAAAGAGGACAGTTTCTTCCAGACATGCCAGATTTCTCCCAAATATATCACATCTTCTCCAAGAAATACCAGGTTTCCCCCTTTAAATAGGACCTTTTCACCCACAAATACCTCTTTAATCCCCAAAATAGGACAGTTTCTGCCAGAAATGCCACATTTCTCCCAAATATATCACATCTTCTCCAAGAAATACCAGGATTCTTCCTGAAATAGGACCTTTTCTCCCAAAAATTCCAGCCTTCTCCCCCCAAATAAGACATTTTCTGCCAGACATACCACATTTCTCCCAAACATATCACATCTTCTCCAAGAAATAACACATTTCCCCTAGAAATAGGCCATTTTCACCCACAAATACCTCTTTTATCCCCAAAAGAGGACAGTTTCTTCCGAACATTACACATTTCTCCCAAATATATCACATCTTCTCCAAGAAATACCAGCTTTCCCCCTTCAAATAGGACCTTTTCACCCACAAATACCTCTTTTATCAACGAAAGAGGACAGTTTCTGCCAGACATGCCACATTTCTCCCAAATAGATCACATCTTCTCCAAGAAATACCAGCTTTCCCCCTTCAAATAGGACCTTTTCACCCACAAATACCTCTTTTATCCCCAAAATAAGACAGTTTCTTCCAGAAAGGCCACATTTCTCCCAAATATATCACATCTTCTCCAAGAAATACCAGCTTTCCCCCTGAAATAGGACCTTTTCACCCCACAAATACCTCTATTATCCCCAAAATAGGACAGTTTCTTCCAGAAATGCCAGATTTCTCCCAAATATATCACATCTTCTCCAAGAAATACCAGGTTTCCCCCTTCAAATAGGACCTTTTCAAAAACAAATACCTCTTTTATCCCCAAAATAGAACAGTTTCTTCCAGAAATGCCACATTTCTCCCAAATATATCACATCTTCTCCAAGAAATACCAGGTTTCCCCCTTGAAATAGGACATTTTCTCCCACAAATACCTCTTTTATCCCCAAAAGACGACAGTTTCTGCCATACATGCCGCATTTCTCCCAAATATATCACATCTTCTCCAAGAAATACCAGGTTTCCTCCTTCAAATAGGACCTTTTCAGCCACAAATACCTCTTTTATCCCTAAAATAGGACAGTTTCTTCCAGAAAGGCCACATTTCTCCCAAATATATCACATCTTCTCCAAGAAATACCAGGATTCCCCCTTCAAATAGGACCTTTTCACCCACAAATACCTGTTTTATCCCCAAAATAGGACAGTTTCTTACAGAAAGGCCACATTTCACCCAAATGTATCACATCTTCTCCAAGAAATACCAGGTTTCCCCCTTCAAATAGGACCTTTTCACCCACAAATACCTGTTTGATCCCGAAAAGAGGACAGTTTCTTCCAGACATGCCAGATTTCTCCCAAATATATCACATCTTCTCCAAGAAATACCAGGTTTCCCCCTTTAAATAGGACCTTTTCACCCACAAATACCTCTTTAATCCCCAAAATAGGACAGTTTCTGCCAGAAATGCCACATTTCTCCCAAATATATCACATCTTCTCCAAGAAATACCAGGATTCTTCCTGAAATAGGACCTTTTCTCCCAAAAATTCCAGCCTTCTCCCCCCAAATAAGACATTTTCTGCCAGACATACCACATTTCTCCCAAACATATCACATCTTCTCCAAGAAATAACACATTTCCCCCTAGAAATAGGCCATTTTCACCCACAAATACCTCTTTTATCCCCAAAAGAGGACAGTTTCTTCCGAACATTACACATTTCTCCCAAATATATCACATCTTCTCCAAGAAATACCAGCTTTCCCCCTTCAAATAGGACCTTTTCACCCACAAATACCTCTTTTATCAACGAAAGAGGACAGTTTCTGCCAGACATGCCACATTTCTCCCAAATAGATCACATCTTCTCCAAGAAATACCAGCTTTCCCCCTTCAAATAGGACCTTTTCACCCACAAATACCTCTTTTATCCCCAAAATAAGACAGTTTCTTCCAGAAAGGCCACATTTCTCCCAAATATATCACATCTTCTCCAAGAAATACCAGCTTTCCCCCTGAAATAGGACCTTTTCACCCCACAAATACCTCTATTATCCCCAAAATAGGACAGTTTCTTCCAGAAATGCCAGATTTCTCCCAAATATATCACATCTTCTCCAAGAAATACCAGCTTTCCCCCTAGAAATAGGACCTTTTCTCCCACAAATACCTGTTTTATCCCCAAAATAGGACAGTTTCTTCCAGAAATGCCACATTTCTCCCAAATATATCACATCTTCTCCAAGAAATACCAGGTTCCACCTTCAAATAGGACCTTTTCACCACAAATACCTCTTTTATCCCCAAAAGACGACAGTTTCTGCCATACATGCCGCATTTCTCCCAAATATATCACATCTTCTCCAAGAAATACCAGGTTTCCTCCTTCAAATAGGACCTTTTCAGCCACAAATACCTCTTTTATCCCTCAAAATAGGACAGTTTCTGCCAGACATGCCACATTTCTCCCAAATAGATCACATCTTCTCCAAGAAATACCAGCTTTCCCCCTAAAAATAGGACCTTTTCACCCACAAATACCTCTTTTATCCCCAAAAGAGGACAGTTTCTTCCAGACATGCCACATTTCTCCCAAATATATCACATCTTCTCCAAGAAATACCAGGTTTTCCCCTTTAAATAGGACCTTTTCACCCACAAATACCTCTTTTATCCCCAAAAGAGGACAGTTTCTTCCAGAAATGCCACATTTCTCCCAAATAGATCACATCTTCTCCAAGAAATACCAGGATTCTTCCTGAAATAGGACCTTTTCTCCCAAAAATTCCAGCCTTCTCCCCCCAAATAAGACATTTTCTGCCAGACATGCCACATTTCTCCCAAATATATCACATCTTCTCCAAGAAATAACACGTTTCCCCCTAGAAATAGGCCATTTTCACCCACAAATACCTCTTTTATCCCCAAAAGAGGACAGTTTCTTCCAAACATGCCACAGTTCTCCCAAATATATCACATCTTCTCCAAGAAATACCAGCTTTCCCCCTTCAAATAGGACCTTTTCACCCACAAATACCTCTTTTATCAACGAAAGAGGACAGTTTATGCCAGAAATGCCACATTTCTCCCAAATGTATCACATCTTCTCCAAGAAATACCAGCTTTCCCCCTGGATAAAGGACCTTTTCACCCACAAATACCTCTTTTATCCCCAAAAGAGGACAGTTTCTTCCAGAAAGGCCACATTTCTCCCAAATATATCACATCTTCTCCAAGAAATACCAGCTTTCCACCTTCAAATAGGACCTTTTCTCCCACAAATACCTCTTTTATCCCCAAAAGAGGACAGTTTCTGCCAGACATGCCACATTTCTCCCAAATAGATCACATCTTCTCCAAGAAATACCAGGTTTCCCCCTTCAAATAGGACCTTTTCACCCACAAATACCTCTTTTAGCCCCAAAAGAGGACAGTTTCTTCCAGACATGCCACATTTCTCCCAAAGATATCGCATCTTCTCCAAGAAATACCAGGTTTCCCCCTTCCAATAGGACCTTTTCACCCCACATATACCTCTATTATCCCCAAAATAGGACAGTTTCTTCCAGAAAGGCCACATTTCTCCCAAATGGATCACATCTTCTCCAAGAAATACCAGGTTCCCCCTTCAAATAGGACCTTTTCACCACAAATACCTCTTTTATCCCCAAAAGAGGACAGTTTCTTCCAGAAATGCCACATTTCTCCCAAATGGATCACATCTTCTCCAAGAAATACCAGCTTTCCCCCTTCAAATAGGACCTTTTCACCCACAAATACCTATTTTATCAACAAAAGAGGACAGTTTCTTCCAGACATGCCAGATTTCTCCCAAATATATCACATCTCCAAGAAATAACAGGTTTCCCCCTGGAAATAGGACCTTTTCACCCTGTAATACCTGTTTTATCCCCACATTAGAGCAGTTTCTGCCATACATGCCAGATTTCTCCCAAATATATCACATCTTCTCCAAGAAAAACAAGGATTCCTGCTGATATAGGATCTTTTAACCGACAAATACCTCTTTTATCCCCAAAAGAGGACAATTTCTTCCAGACATGCCAGATTTCTCCCAAATAGATCACATCTCCTCCAAGAAATACCAGGTTTTCCCCTTCAAATAGGACCTTTTCACCCACTAATACCTCTTTTATACCAAAAGAGGACAGTTTCTTCCAGAAATGCCACATTTCTCCCAAATATATCCCATCTCCTCCAAGAAATACCAGGGCTCCCCCCTTCGAACAGGACCTTTTCACCCACAAATACCTCTTTTATCAACAAGAGAGGACAGTTTCTTCCAGAAATGCCACATTTCTCCCAAACATATCACATCTTCTCCAAGAAATACCACGGATCCCCCTTCAAATAGGACCTTTTCACCCACAAATACCTCTTTTATCCACAAAAGAGGACAGTTTCTTCCAGAAATGCCACATTTCTCCCAAATATATCACATCTTTTCCAAGAAATACCACGATTCCTCCTGAAATAGGACCTTCTCACCCACAACTACCAGCCTTTTCCCACCAAATTTGACATTTTCTTCTAGAAATGTCACATTTCTCCCAAATATATCACATCTTCTCCAAGAAATACCAGCTTTCCCCCTGGAAATAGGACCTTTTCACCCACTAATTCCTGTTTTATCCCCAAAAGAGGACAGTTTCTTCCAGACATGCCAGATTTCTCCCAAACATATCACATCTTCTCCAAGAAATACCAGGTTTCCCCCTTCAAATAGGACCTTTTCACCCACAAATACCTCTTTTATCCCCAAAATAGAACAGTTTCTTCCAGAAATGCCACATTTCTCCCAAATATATCACATCTTCTCCAAGAAATACCAGGTTTCCCCCTTCAAATAGGACATTTTCTCCCACAAATACCTCTTTTATCCCCAAAAGACGACAGTTTCTTCCAGACATGCCACATTTCTCCTGAATATATCACATCTTCTCCAAGAAATACCAGGTTTCCTCCTTCAAATAGGACCTTTTCAGCCACAAATACCTCTTTTATCCCCAAAAGAGGACAGTTTCTTCCAGAAATGCCACATTTCTCCCAAACATATCACATCTTCTCCAAGAAATACCAGGTTTCCCCCTTCAAATAGGACCTTTTCAAAAACAAATACCTCTTTTATCCCCAAAATAGAACAGTTTCTTCCAGAAATGCCACATTTCTCCCAAATATATCACATCTTCTCCAAGAAATACCAGGTTTCCCCCTTGAAATAGGACATTTTCTCCCACAAATACCTCTTTTATCCCCAAAAGACGACAGTTTCTGCCATACATGCCGCATTTCTCCCAAATATATCACATCTTCTCCAAGAAATACCAGGTTTCCTCCTTCAAATAGGACCTTTTCAGCCACAAATACCTCTTTTATCCCTAAAATAGGACAGTTTCTTCCAGAAAGGCCACATTTCTCCCAAATATATCACATCTTCTCCAAGAAATACCAGGATTCCCCCTTCAAATAGGACCTTTTCACCCACAAATACCTGTTTTATCCCCAAAATAGGACAGTTTCTTACAGAAAGGCCACATTTCACCCAAATGTATCACATCTTCTCCAAGAAATACCAGGTTTCCCCCTTCAAATAGGACCTTTTCACCCACAAATACCTGTTTGATCCCCAAAAGAGGACAGTTTCTTCCAGAAATGCCACATTTCTCCCAAATATATCACATCTTCTCCAAGAAATACCAGGTTTTCCCCTTTAAATAGGACCTTTTCACCCACAAATACCTCTTTAATCCCCAAAATAGGACAGTTTCTGCCAGAAATGCCACATTTCTCCCAAATATATCACATCTTCTCCAAGAAATACCAGGATTCTTCCTGAAATAGGACCTTTTCTCCCAAAAATTCCAGCCTTCTCCCCCCAAATAAGACATTTTCTGCCAGACATACCACATTTCTCCCAAACATATCACATCTTCTCCAAGAAATAACACATTTCCCCCTAGAAATAGGCCATTTTCACCCACAAATACCTCTTTTATCCCCAAAAGAGGACAGTTTCTTCCGAACATGACACATTTCTCCCAAATATATCACATCTTCTCCAAGAAATACCAGCTTTCCCCCTTCAAATAGGACCTTTTCACCCACAAATACCTCTTTTATCAACGATAGAGGACAGTTTCTGCCAGACATGCCACATTTCTCCCAAATAGATCACATCTTCTCCAAGAAATACCAGCTTTCCCCCTTCAAATAGGACCTTTTCACCCACAAATACCTCTTTTATCCCCAAAATAAGACAGTTTCTTCCAGAAAGGCCACATTTCTCCCAAATATATCACATCTTCTCCAAGAAATACCAGCTTTCCCCTTGAAATAGGACCTTTTCACCCCACAAATACCTCTATTATCCCCAAAATAGGACAGTTTCTTCCAGAAATGCCAGATTTCTCCCAAATATATCACATCTTCTCCAAGAAATACCAGCTTTCCCCCTGGAAAAAGGACCTTCTCACCCACAACTACCTCTTTCATCCCCAAAATAGGACAGTTTCTTCCAGACATGCCACATTTCTCCCAAATATATCACATCTCCAAGAAATAACAGGTTTCCCCCTGGAAATAGGACCTTTTCACCCTGTAATACCTGTTTTATCCCCACATTAGAGCAGTTTCTGCCATACATGCCAGATTTCTCCCAAATACATCACATCTTCTCCAAGAAAAACAAGGATTCCTGCTGAAATAGGATCTTTTAACCGACAAATACCTCTTTTATCACCAAAAGAGGACAATTTCTTCCAGAAAGGCCACATTTCTCCCAAATATATCACTTCTTCTCCAAGAAATACCAGCTTTCCCCCTGAAATAGGACCTTTTCACCCACAAATACCTCTTTTATCCCCAAAAGAGGACAGTTTCTTCCGGAAATGCCACATTTCTCGCAAATAGATCACATCTCCTGCAAGAACTACCAGCTTTCCCCCTTCAAATAGGACCTTTTCACCCACAAATACCTCTTTTATCCCCAAAATAGGACAGTTTCTTCCAGACATGCCACATTTCTCCCAAATAGATCACATCTTCTCCAAGAAATACCAGCTTTCCCCCTTCAAATAGGAACTTTTCACCCACTAATACCTGTTTTATCCCCAAAAGAGGACAGTTTCTTCCAGAAAGGCCACATTTCTCCCAAATATATCGCATCTCCTCCAAGAAATACCACGTTTCCCCCTTCGAACAGGACCTTTTCACCCACAAATACCTCTTTTATCAACAAAAGAGGACAGTTTCTTCCAGACATGCCACATTTCTCCCAAATATATCACATCTTCTCCAAGAAATACCAGCTTTCCCCCTTCAAATAGGGCCTTTTCACTCACTAATACCTGTCTTATCCCCAAAAGAGGACAGTTTCTTCCAGACAAGCCAGATTTCTCCCAAATATATCACATCTCCAAGAAATAACAGGATTCCCCCTTCAAATAGGACCTTTTCACCCACAAATACCTCTTTTATCCCCAAAATAGAACAGTTTCTTCCAGACATGCCACATTTCTCCCAAATATATCACATCTTCTCCAAGAAATACCAGGATTCCCCCTTCAAATAGGACCTTTTTACCCACAAATACCTCTTTTACCCCCAAAATGGGACATTGTCTTCCAGAAATGCCACATTTCTCCCAAATATATCACATCTTCTCCAAGAAATACCTGGTTTCCCCCTTCAAATAGGACATTTTCACCCACAAATACCTGTTCTAACCCCAAAATAGGACAGTTTCTTCCAGAAATGCCACATTTCTCCCAAATATATCACATCTTCTCCAAGAAATACCAGCTTTCCCCCTGGAAAAAGGACCTTCTCACCCACAACTACCTCTTTCATCCCCAAAAGAGGACAGTTTCTTCCAGACATGCCAGATTTCTCCCAAATATATCATATCTACTCGAAGAAATACCAGGTTTTCCCCTTTAAATAGGACCTTTTCACCCACAAATACCTCTTTTATCCCCAAAACAGGACAGTTTCTCCCAGAAATGCCAGATTTCTCCCAAATATATCACATCTTCTCCAAGAAATACCAGGATTCTTCCTGAAATAAGACCTTTTCACCCAAAAATTGCAGCCTTCTCCCCCCAAATAAGACAATTTCTGCCAGACATGCCACATTTCTCCCAAATATATCATAACTTCTCCAAGAAATAACAGTTTTCCCCCTTCAAATAGGACCTTTTCACCCACAAATACCTCTTTTATCCCCAAAAGAGGACAGTTTCTTCCAGTCATGCCAGATTTCTCCCAAATATATCACATCTTCTCCAAGAAATACTAGGTTTCCCCCTAGAAATAGGACCTTATCAGCCACAAATACCTCTTTCATCCCCAAAAGAGGACAGTTTCTTCCAGAAATGCCAGATTTCTTCCAAATAGATCACATCTTCTCCAAGAAATACCAGCTTTCCCCCTTCAAATAGGACCTTTTCACCCACAAATACCTCTTTTATCCCCAAAAGAGGACATTTTCTGCCAGAAATGCCACATAACTCCCAAATAGATCACATCTTCTCCAAGAAATACCAGGATTCTTCCTGAAATAGGACCTTTTCTCCCACAAATACCACCATTCTCACCCCAGTTAGGACATTTTCTTCCAGACATGCCAGATTTCTCCCAAATATATCACATCTTCTCCAAGAAATACCACGTTACCCCCTTCAAATAGGACCTTCTCACCCACAAATACCTCCTTTATCCTCAAAATAGGACAGTTTCTTCCGGACATGCCAGATTTCTCCCAAATATATCACATCTTCTCCAAGAAATTCCAGGATTCCTCCTGAAATAGGACCTTCTCACCCACAAATACCTGTTTTATCCCTCTAATAGGACAGATTCTGCCAGAAAGACCAGATTTCTCCCAAATATTGCACATCTTCTCCAAGAGATACCACGATTGATCCTGAAATAGGACCTTCTCATCCACAACTACCAGCCTTCTCCCCCAAAATTGGACATTTTCCTCCAGAAAGGCCACATTTCTCCCAAATATATCACATCTTCTCCAAGAAATACCACGGTTCCCCCTTCAAATAGGACCTTTTCAGCCACAAATACCTGTTTTATCCTCAAAAGAGGACAGTTTCTTCCAGACATGCCACATTTCTCCCAAATATATCACATCTTCTCCAAGAAATACCAGCTTTCCCCCTTCAAATAGGACCTTTTCACCCACAAATACCTCTTTTATCCCCAAAAGAGGACAGATTCTTCCAGACATGCCAGATTTCTCCCAAATATATCACATCTTCTCCAAGAAATACCAGCTTTCCCCCTTCAAATAGGACCTTTTCACCCACAAATACCTCTTTTATCCCCAAAAGAGGACAGTTTTCTTCCAGAAATGCCACATTTCTCCCAAATATATCTCATCTTCTCCAAGAAATACCAGCTTTCCCCCTTCAAATAGGACCTTTTCACCCACAAATACCTCTTTTATCCCCAAAAGAGGACATTTTCTGCCAGAAATGCCACATTACTCCCAAATATATCACATCTTCTCCAAGAAATACCAGGATTCTTCCTGAAATAGGACCTTTTCTGCCACAAATACCACCATTCTCACCCCAGTTAGGACATTTTCTACCAGACATGCCAGATTTCTTCCAAACATATCACATCTTCTCCAAGAAATACCAGGGTTCCCCCTTGAAAGAGGACGTTTTCTCGCACAAATACCTCTTTTTAACCCAGAATAGAACAGTTTCTTCCAGAAATGCCACATTTCTCCCAAATATATCACATCTTCCCAAGAAATACCAGCTTTCCCCCTTAAAGTAGGACCTTTTCTCCCACATATACCTCTTTTATCCCCAAAAGAGGACAGTTGCTTCCAGAAATGCCAGATTTCTCCGAAATATATCACATCTTCTCCAAGAAATACCAGCTTTCCCCCTTCAAATACGACCTTTTCACCCACAAATACCTCTTTTATCCCCAAAAGAGGACAGTTTTCTTCCAGAAATGCCACATTTCTCCCAAATATATCTCATCTTCTCCAAGAAATACCAGCTTTCCCCCTTCAAATAGGACCTTTTCACCCACAAATACCTCTTTTATCCCCAAAAGAGGACAGTATCTTCCTGACATGCCACATTTCTCCCAAATAGATCACATCTTCTCCAAGAAATACCAGGATTCCCCCCGGAAATAGGACCTTTTCACCCACAAATACCTCTTTTATCCCCAAAATAGGACAGTTTCTTCCAGAAATGCCACATTTCTCCCAAATATATCACATCTTCTCCAAGAAATACCGGGATTATTCCTGAAATAGTACATTTTCTCCCACAAATACCAGCCTTCTCTCCCTAAATTGGAAAGCTTCTCCAAGAAATACCAGGTTCCACCTTCAAATAGGACCTTTTCACCCACAAATACCTGTTTCGTCCCCAAAATAGGACAGTTTCTTCCAGACATGCCACATTTCACCCAAATATATCACATCTCCTCCAAGAAATACCAGGATTCCTCCGTAAATAGGACCTTATCACCCACAAATACCTGTTTGATCCCCAAAATAGGACAGTTTCTTCCAGAAATGCCACATTTCTCCCAAATATATCACATCTTCTCCAAGAAATACCAGCTTTCCCCCTTCAAATAGGACCTTTTCACCCACAAATACCTCTTTTATCCCCAAAATAGGACAGATTCTTCCAGACATGCCAGATTTCTCCCAAATATATCACATCTTCTCCAGGACATACCAGCTTTCCCCCTTCAAATAGGACTTTTTCACCACAAATACCTCTTTTATCCCCAAAAGAGGACATTTTCTTCCAGAAAGGCCAGATTTCTCCCAAATAGATCACATCTTCTCCAAGAAATACCAGGTTTCCCCCTTCAAATAGGACCTTTTCACCAACAAATACCTGTTTTATCCCCAAAAGAGGACAGTTTCTTCCAGAAATGCCACATTTCTCCCAAATAGATCACATCTTCTCCAAGAAATACCAGGATTCTTCCTGAAATAGGACCTTTTCTCCCACAAATACCACCATTCTCCCCCCAGTTTGCACATTTTCTTCCAGACATGCCAGATTTCTCCCAAATATATCACATCTTCTCCAAGAAATACCACGTTACCCCCTTCAAATAGGACCTTCTCACCCACAAATACCTCCTTTATCCTCAAAATAGGACAGTTTCTTCCGGACATGCCAGATTTCTCCCAAATATATCACATCTTCTCCAAGAAATACCAGGGTTCCTCCTGAAATAGGACCTTCTCACCCACAAATACCTGTTTTATCCCTCAAATAGGACAGTTTCTGCCAGAAAGACCAGATTTCTCCCAAATATAGCACATCTTCTCCAAGAGATACCACGATTGATCCTGAAATAGGACCTTCTCATACACAACTACCAGCCTTCTCCCCCAAAATTGGACATTTTCCTCCAGAAAGGCCACATTTCTCCCAAATATATCACATCTTCTCAAAGAAATACCAGGTTTCCCCCTTCAAATAGGACCTTTTCACCCACAAATTCCTGTTTTATCCTCAAAAGAGGACAGTTTCTGCCATACATGCCAGATTTCTCCCAAATATATCACATCTTCTCCAAGAAATACCAGGATACCCCCTTCAAATAGGACCTTTTCACCCACTAATACCTCTTTTATCCCCAAAAGAGGACAGTTTCTGCCAGAAATGCCACATTTCTCCCAAATATATCACATCTCCTGCAAGAAATACCAGGATTCCACCTGAAATAGGACCTTCTCACCCACAACTACCAGCCTTCTCCCCCCAAATAGGACAGTTTCTTCCAGAAAGGCCACATTTCTCCCAAATAGATCACATCTTCTCCAAGAAATACCAGGTTTCCCCCTTCAAATAGGACCTTTTCACCCACTAATACCTCTTTTATCCCCGAAAGAGGACAGTTTCTTCCAGAAATGCCAGATTTCTCCCAAATAGATCACATCTTCTCCAAGAAATACCAGGATTCCTCCGGAAATAGGACCTTCTCACCCACAACTACCAGCCTTCTTCGTCCAAATTAGGACAGTTTCTTCCAGAAATGCCACATTTCTCCCAAATATATCACATCTTCTCCAAGAAATACCGGTTTTCCCCCTTCAAATAGGACCTTTTCACCCACAAATACCTCTTTTATCCCCAAAAGAGGACAGTTTCTTCCAGAAAGCCACATTTCTCCCAAATATATCACATCTTCTCCAAGAAATACCAGGTTTCCCCCTTCAAATAGGACCTTATCACCCACAAATACCTCTTTTATCCCCAAAATAGAACAGTTTACTCCAGACATACCAGATTTCTCCCAAATATATCACATCTTCTCCAAGAAATACCAGCTTTCCCCCTTCAAATAGGACCTTTTCACCAACAAATACCTGTTTTATCCCCAAAATAGGACAGTTTCTGCCAGACATGCCACATTTCTCCCAAATAGATCACATCTTCTCCAAGAAATACCAGGTTTCCCCCTTCAAATAGGACCTTTTCTCCCACAAATACCTCTTTTATCCGCAAAATAGGACAGTTTCTTCCAGAAAGGCCACATTTCTCCCAAATATATCACATCTTCTCCACGAAATACCAGCTTTCCCCCTTGAAAGACGACCTTTTCACCCACAAATACCTCTTTTATCCCCAAAAGAGGACAGTTTCTTCCAGACAAGCCACATTTCTCCCAAATAGATCACATCTTCTCCAAGAAATACCAGGTTTCCCCCTTCAAATAGGACCTTTTCACCCACAAATACCTCTTTTATCCCCAAAAGAGGACAGTTTCTTCCAGAAATGCCACATTTCTCCCAAACATATCACATCTTCTCCAAGAAATACCAGGGTTCCCCCTTCAAATAGGAACTTTTCTCCATGAAATACCTCTTTTATCCCCAAAATAGCACAGTTTCTTCCAGAAATGCCACATTTCTCCCAAATATATCACATCTTCTCCAAGAAATACCACGGTTCCCCCTTCAAATAGGACCTTTTCACCCACAAATACCTCTTTTATCCCCAAAAGAGGACAGTTTCTTCCAGAAAGGCCACATTTCTCCCAAATATATCACATCTTCTCCAAGAAATACCAGCTTTCCCCCTTGAAATAGAACCTTTTCTCCCACAGATACCTCTTTTATCAACAAAATAGGACAGTTTCTTCCAGACATGCCACATTTCTCCCAAATATATCACATCTCCTACAAGAACTACCAGGTTTCCACCTTCAAATAGGACCTTTTCACCCACAAATACCTGTTTTATCCCCAAAAGAGGACAGTTTCTTCCAGAAATGCCAGATTTCTCCCAAATAGATCACATCTTCTCCAAGAAATACCAGGATTCCCCCTTCAAATAGGACCTTCTCACCCACAACTACCAGCCTTTTCCCCCAGATTTGGACATTTTCTTCTAGAAATGTCACATTTCTCCCAAATATATCACATCTTCTCCAAGAAATACCAGGTTTCCCCCTTCAAATAGGACCTTTTCTCCCACAAATACCTCTTTTATCCCGAAAAGAGGACAGTTTCTTTCAGACATGCCACATTTCTCCGAAATATATCACATCTTCTCCAAGAAATACCAGGTTTCCTCCTTGAAATAGGACCTTTTCACCCACAAATACCTCTTTTATCCCCAAAATAGGACAGTTTCTTCCGGACATGCCAGATTTCTCCCAAACATATCACATCTTCTCCAAGAAATACCAGCTTTCCCCCTTCAAATAGGACCTTTTCACCCACAAATACCTGTTCTATCAACAAACGGGGACAGTTTCTTCCAGAAATGCCACATTTCTCCCAAATATATCACATCTTCTCCAAGAAATACCAGCTTTCCCCCTTCAAATAGGACCTTTTCACCCACAAATACCTGTTTTATCCCCAAAAGAGGACAGTTTCTTCCAGAAATGCCACATTTCTCCCTAATTTATCACATCTTCTCCAAGAAATACCAGGTTTCCCCCTTCAAATAGGACCTTTTCTCCCACAAATACCTGTTCTATCCCCAAAAGAGGACAGTTTCTTCCAGACATGCCACATTTCTCCCAAATATATCACATCTTCTCCAAGAAATACCAGCTTTCCCCCTTCAAATGGGACGTTTTCACACACAAATACCTCTTTTATCCCCAAAATAGGACAGTTTCTTCCAGACATGACACATTTCTCCCAAATAGATCACATCTCCAAGAAATACCAGCTTTCCCCCTTCAAATAGGATCTTATCACCCAAAAATACCTCTTTTATCCGCAAAATAGAACAGTTTCTGCCAGAAATGCCAAATTTCTCCCAAATATATCACAACTCCTCCAAGAAATACCAGGTTTCCCCCTTGAATTAGGACCTTTTCTCCATGAAATACCTGTTTTATCCCCAAAAGAGGACAGTTTCTTCCAGACATGCCACATTTCTCCCAAATATATCACATCTTCTCCAAGAAATACCAGCTTTCCCCCTGGAAATAGGACCTTTTCACCCACAAATACCTCTTTTATCCCCAAAAGAGGACAGTTTCTTCCAGAAATGCCACATTTCTCCCAAATAGATCACATCTTCTCCAAGAAATACCAGCTTTCCCCCTTCAAATAGGACCTTTTCACCCACAAATACCTGTTTGATCCCCAAAATAGGACAGTTTCTACCAGAAAGGCCAGATTTCTCCCAAATATATCACATCTTCTCCAAGAAATACCAGCTTTCCCCCTTCAAATAGGACCTTTTCAAAAACAAATACCTCTTTTATCCCCAAAAGAGGACAGTTTCTTCCAGACATGCCACATTTCTCCCAAATATATCACATCTTCTCCAAGAAATACCAGCTTTCCCCCTTCAAATAGGACCTTTTCACCCACAAATACCTCTTTTATCCCCAAAAGAGGACAGTTTCTTCCAGACATGCCACATTTCTCCCAAATAGATCACATCTTCTCCAAGAAATACCAGGTTTCCCCCTTCAAATAGGACCTATTCACCCACAAATACCTCTTTTATCCCCACAATAGGACAGTTTCTTCCAGAAAGGCCACATTTCTCCAAAACATAACACATCTCCAAGAAATACCATTTTTCCCCCTAGAAATAGGGCCTTTTGTCCCACAAATACCTCTTTTATCCCCAAAAGAGGACAGTTTCTGCCAGAAATGCCACATTTCTCCCAAATATATCACATCTTCTCCAAGAAATACCAGCTTTCCCCCTTCAAATAGGACCTTTTCACACACAAATACCTGTTTCTTCCCCAAAATAGGACAGTTTCTGCCAGAAAGGCCACATTTCTCCCAAATACATCACATCTTCTCCAAGAAACACCAGCTTTCCCCCTTCAAATAGGACCTTTTCTCCCACAAATACCTCTTTTATTTTCTAAAGAGGACAGTTTCTTCCAGACATGCCATATTTCTCCCAAATATATCACATCTTCTCCAAGAAATACCTGGTTTCCCCCTTCAAATAGGACCTTTTCACCCACAAATACCTCTTTTATCCCCAAAAGAGGACAGTTTCTTCCAGAAAGGCCACATTACTCCGAATTATGTCACATCTTTTCCAAAAAATACCAGGATTCCTCCTGAAATAGGACCTTTTCTCCCACAAATACCAGCCTTCTCCCCCCAGACAGGACATTTTCTTCCAGACATGCCAGATTTCTTCCAAACATATCACATCTTCCCCAAGAAATACCAGGTTTCCCCCTTCAAATAGGACCTTCTCACCCACTAATACCTCTTTTATCCCCAAAAGACGACAGTTTCTTCCAGAAATGCCACATTTCTCCCAAATAGATCACATCTTCTCCAAGAAATACCAGGGTTCCCCCTTCAAATAGGACCTTTTCACCCACAAATACCTCTTTTATCCCCAAAATAGGAAAGTTTCTTCCAGAAATGCCTGATTTCTCCCAAATATATCATATCTTCTCCAAGAAATACCAGGTTTTCCCCTTCAGATAGGACCTTTTCACGCACAAATACCTGTTTTATCCCCAAAATAGAACAGTTTCTTCCTGAAATGCCACATTTCTCCCAAATATATCACATCTTCTCCAAGAAATACCAGCTTTCCCCCTTCAAATAGGACCTTTTCACCCACAAATACCTCTTTTATCCCCAAAATAGGACAGATTCTTCCAGACATGCCAGATTTCTCCCAAATATATCACATCTTCTCCAGGACATACCAGCTTTCCCCCTTCAAATAGGACTTTTTCACCACAAATACCTCTTTTATCCCCAAAAGAGGACATTTTCTTCCAGAAAGGCCAGATTTCTCCCAAATAGATCACATCTTCTCCAAGAAATACCAGGTTTCCCCCTTCAAATAGGACCTTTTCACCAACAAATACCTGTTTTATCCCCAAAAGAGGACAGTTTCTTCCAGAAATGCCACATTTCTCCCAAATAGATCACATCTTCTCCAAGAAATACCAGGATTCTTCCTGAAATAGGACCTTTTCTCCCACAAATACCACCATTCTCCCCCCAGTTTGCACATTTTCTTCCAGACATGCCAGATTTCTCCCAAATATATCACATCTTCTCCAAGAAATACCACGTTACCCCCTTCAAATAGGACCTTCTCACCCACAAATACCTCCTTTATCCTCAAAATAGGACAGTTTCTTCCGGACATGCCAGATTTCTCCCAAATATATCACATCTTCTCCAAGAAATACCAGGGTTCCTCCTGAAATAGGACCTTCTCACCCACAAATACCTGTTTTATCCCTCAAATAGGACAGTTTCTGCCAGAAAGACCAGATTTCTCCCAAATATAGCACATCTTCTCCAAGAGATACCACGATTGATCCTGAAATAGGACCTTCTCATACACAACTACCAGCCTTCTCCCCCAAAATTGGACATTTTCCTCCAGAAAGGCCACATTTCTCCCAAATATATCACATCTTCTCAAAGAAATACCAGGTTTCCCCCTTCAAATAGGACCTTTTCACCCACAAATTCCTGTTTTATCCTCAAAAGAGGACAGTTTCTGCCATACATGCCAGATTTCTCCCAAATATATCACATCTTCTCCAAGAAATACCAGGATACCCCCTTCAAATAGGACCTTTTCACCCACTAATACCTCTTTTATCCCCAAAAGAGGACAGTTTCTGCCAGAAATGCCACATTTCTCCCAAATATATCACATCTCCTGCAAGAAATACCAGGATTCCACCTGAAATAGGACCTTCTCACCCACAACTACCAGCCTTCTCCCCCCAAATAGGACAGTTTCTTCCAGAAAGGCCACATTTCTCCCAAATAGATCACATCTTCTCCAAGAAATACCAGGTTTCCCCCTTCAAATAGGACCTTTTCACCCACTAATACCTCTTTTATCCCCGAAAGAGGACAGTTTCTTCCAGAAATGCCAGATTTCTCCCAAATAGATCACATCTTCTCCAAGAAATACCAGGATTCCTCCGGAAATAGGACCTTCTCACCCACAACTACCAGCCTTCTTCGTCCAAATTAGGACAGTTTCTTCCAGAAATGCCACATTTCTCCCAAATATATCACATCTTCTCCAAGAAATACCGGTTTTCCCCCTTCAAATAGGACCTTTTCAGCCACAAATACCTCTTTTATCCCCAAAAGAGGACAGTTTCTTCCAGAAAGCCACATTTCTCCCAAATATATCACATCTTCTCCAAGAAATACCAGGTTTCCCCCTTCAAATAGGACCTTATCACCCACAAATACCTCTTTTATCCCCAAAATAGAACAGTTTACTCCAGACATACCAGATTTCTCCCAAATATATCACATCTTCTCCAAGAAATACCAGCTTTCCCCCTTCAAATAGGACCTTTTCACCCACAAATACCTGTTTTATCCCCAAAATAGGACAGTTTCTGCCAGACATGCCACATTTCTCCCAAATAGATCACATCTTCTCCAAGAAATACCAGGTTTCCCCCTTCAAATAGGACCTTTTCTCCCACAAATACCTCTTTTATCCGCAAAATAGGACAGTTTCTTCCAGAAAGGCCACATTTCTCCCAAATATATCACATCTTCTCCACGAAATACCAGCTTTCCCCCTTGAAAGACGACCTTTTCACCCACAAATACCTCTTTTATCCCCAAAAGAGGACAGTTTCTTCCAGACAAGCCACATTTCTCCCAAATAGATCACATCTTCTCCAAGAAATACCAGGTTTCCCCCTTCAAATAGGACCTTTTCACCCACAAATACCTCTTTTATCCCCAAAAGAGGACAGTTTCTTCCAGAAATGCCACATTTCTCCCAAACATATCACATCTTCTCCAAGAAATACCAGGGTTCCCCCTTCAAATAGGAACTTTTCTCCATGAAATACCTCTTTTATCCCCAAAATAGCACAGTTTCTTCCAGAAATGCCACATTTCTCCCAAATATATCACATCTTCTCCAAGAAATACCACGGTTCCCCCTTCAAATAGGACCTTTTCACCCACAAATACCTCTTTTATCCCCAAAAGAGGACAGTTTCTTCCAGAAAGGCCACATTTCTCCCAAATATATCACATCTTCTCCAAGAAATACCAGCTTTCCCCCTTGAAATAGAACCTTTTCTCCCACAGATACCTCTTTTATCAACAAAATAGGACAGTTTCTTCCAGACATGCCACATTTCTCCCAAATATATCACATCTCCTACAAGAACTACCAGGTTTCCACCTTCAAATAGGACCTTTTCACCCACAAATACCTGTTTTATCCCCAAAAGAGGACAGTTTCTTCCAGAAATGCCAGATTTCTCCCAAATAGATCACATCTTCTCCAAGAAATACCAGGATTCCCCCTTCAAATAGGACCTTCTCACCCACAACTACCAGCCTTTTCCCCCAGATTTGGACATTTTCTTCTAGAAATGTCACATTTCTCCCAAATATATCACATCTTCTCCAAGAAATACCAGGTTTCCCCCTTCAAATAGGACCTTTTCTCCCACAAATACCTCTTTTATCCCGAAAAGAGGACAGTTTCTTTCAGACATGCCACATTTCTCCGAAATATATCACATCTTCTCCAAGAAATACCAGGTTTCCTCCTTGAAATAGGACCTTTTCACCCACAAATACCTCTTTTATCCCCAAAATAGGACAGTTTCTTCCGGACATGCCAGATTTCTCCCAAACATATCACATCTTCTCCAAGAAATACCAGCTTTCCCCCTTCAAATAGGACCTTTTCCCCCACAAATACCTGTTCTATCAACAAACGGGGACAGTTTCTTCCAGAAATGCCACATTTCTCCCAAATATATCACATCTTCTCCAAGAAATACCAGCTTTCCCCCTTCAAATAGGACCTTTTCACCCACAAATACCTGTTTTATCCCCAAAAGAGGACAGTTTCTTCCAGAAATGCCACATTTCTCCCTAATTTATCACATCTTCTCCAAGAAATACCAGGTTTCCCCCTTCAAATAGGACCTTTTCTCCCACAAATACCTGTTCTATCCCCAAAAGAGGACAGTTTCTTCCAGACATGCCACATTTCTCCCAAATATATCACATCTTCTCCAAGAAATACCAGCTTTCCCCCTTCAAATGGGACGTTTTCACACACAAATACCTCTTTTATCCCCAAAATAGGACAGTTTCTTCCAGACATGACACATTTCTCCCAAATAGATCACATCTCCAAGAAATACCAGCTTTCCCCCTTCAAATAGGATCTTATCACCCAAAAATACCTCTTTTATCCGCAAAATAGAACAGTTTCTGCCAGAAATGCCAAATTTCTCCCAAATATATCACAACTCCTCCAAGAAATACCAGGTTTCCCCCTTGAATTAGGACCTTTTCTCCATGAAATACCTGTTTTATCCCCAAAAGAGGACAGTTTCTTCCAGACATGCCACATTTCTCCCAAATATATCACATCTTCTCCAAGAAATACCAGCTTTCCCCCTGGAAATAGGACCTTTTCACCCACAAATACCTCTTTTATCCCCAAAAGAGGACAGTTTCTTCCAGAAATGCCACTTTTCTCCCAAATAGATCACATCTTCTCCAAGAAATACCAGCTTTCCCCCTTCAAATAGGACCTTTTCACCCACAAATACCTGTTTGATCCCCAAAATAGGACAGTTTCTACCAGAAAGGCCAGATTTCTCCCAAATATATCACATCTTCTCCAAGAAATACCAGCTTTCCCCCTTCAAATAGGACCTTTTCAAAAACAAATACCTCTTTTATCCCCAAAAGAGGACAGTTTCTTCCAGACATGCCACATTTCTCCCAAATATATCACATCTTCTCCAAGAAATACCAGCTTTCCCCCTTCAAATAGGACCTTTTCACCCACAAATACCTCTTTTATCCCCAAAAGAGGACAGTTTCTTCCAGACATGCCACATTTCTCCCAAATAGATCACATCTTCTCCAAGAAATACCAGGTTTCCCCCTTCAAATAGGACCTATTCACCCACAAATACCTCTTTTATCCCCACAATAGGACAGTTTCTTCCAGAAAGGCCACATTTCTCCAAAACATAACACATCTCCAAGAAATACCATTTTTCCCCCTAGAAATAGGGCCTTTTGTCCCACAAATACCTCTTTTATCCCCAAAAGAGGACAGTTTCTGCCAGAAATGCCACATTTCTCCCAAATATATCACATCTTCTCCAAGAAATACCAGCTTTCCCCCTTCAAATAGGACCTTTTCACACACAAATACCTGTTTCTTCCCCAAAATAGGACAGTTTCTGCCAGAAAGGCCACATTTCTCCCAAATACATCACATCTTCTCCAAGAAACACCAGCTTTCCCCCTTCAAATAGGACCTTTTCTCCCACAAATACCTCTTTTATTTTCTAAAGAGGACAGTTTCTTCCAGACATGCCATATTTCTCCCAAATATATCACATCTTCTCCAAGAAATACCTGGTTTCCCCCTTCAAATAGGACCTTTTCACCCACAAATACCTCTTTTATCCCCAAAAGAGGACAGTTTCTTCCAGAAAGGCCACATTACTCCGAATTATGTCACATCTTTTCCAAAAAATACCAGGATTCCTCCTGAAATAGGACCTTTTCTCCCACAAATACCAGCCTTCTCCCCCCAGACAGGACATTTTCTTCCAGACATGCCAGATTTCTTCCAAACATATCACATCTTCCCCAAGAAATACCAGGTTTCCCCCTTCAAATAGGACCTTCTCACCCACTAATACCTCTTTTATCCCCAAAAGACGACAGTTTCTTCCAGAAATGCCACATTTCTCCCAAATAGATCACATCTTCTCCAAGAAATACCAGGGTTCCCCCTTCAAATAGGACCTTTTCACCCACAAATACCTCTTTTATCCCCAAAATAGGAAAGTTTCTTCCAGAAATGCCTGATTTCTCCCAAATATATCATATCTTCTCCAAGAAATACCAGGTTTTCCCCTTCAGATAGGACCTTTTCACGCACAAATACCTGTTTTATCCCCAAAATAGAACAGTTTCTTCCTGAAATGCCACATTTCTCCCAAATATATCACATCTTCTCCAAGAAATACCAGCTTTCCCCCTTCAAATAGGACCTTTTCACACACAAATACCTCTTTTATCCCCAAAAGAGGACAATTTCTTCCTGACATGCCACATTTCTCCCAAATATATCACATCTTCTCCAAGAAATACCAGCTTTCCCCCTTCAAATAGGAACTTTTCACCCACAAATACCTCTTTTATCCCCAAAAGAGGACAGTTTCTTCCAGAAAGGCCACATTTCTCCCAAATATATCACATCTTCTCCAAGAAATACCACGTTTCCCCCTTCAAATAGGACCTTTTCACACACAAATACCTCTATTATTCCCAAAAGAGGACAGTTTCTTCCAGAAAGGCCACATTTCTCCCAAATATATCACATCTTCTCCAAGATATACCAGCTTTCCCCCTTCAAATAGGACCTTTTCACCCACAAATACCTCTTTTATCCGCAAAATAGGACAGTTTCTTCCAGGCATGCCAGATTCCTCCCAAATATATCACATCTTCTCCAAGAAATACCAGCTTTCCCCCTTCAAATAGGAACTTTTCTCCCACAAATACCTCTATTATCCCCAAAATAGGACAATTTCTGCCAGAAACGCCAGATTTCTCCCAAATATATCACATCTTCTCCAAGAAATACCAGCTTTCCCCCTTGAAATAGGACCTTTTCTCCCACAAATACCAGCCTTCTCCCCACAGATAGGACATTTTATTCCAGACATGCCAGATTTCTACCAAACATATCACATCTTCTCCCAGAAATACCAGCTTTCCCCCTTCAAATAGGACCTTTTCACCCACAAATACCTTTTTTAGCCCCAAAATAGGACAGTTTCTTCCTGACATGGCAGATTTCTCCCAAATATATCACATCTTCTCCAAGAAATACCAGGGTTCCCCCTTCAAATAGGACCATTTCAAACACAAATACCTCCTTTTATCCCCAAAATGAGACAGTTTCTTCCAGACATGCCACATTTCTCCCAAATATATCACATCTTCTCCATGAAATACCACGGTACCCCCTTCAAATAGGAACTTTTCTCCCGCAAATAACTCTTTTATCCCCAAAATAGGACATTTTCTGCCAGAATGGCCACATTTCTCCCAAATATATCACATCTTCTCCAAGCAATACCAGGTTTCCCCCTTCAAATAGGACCTTTTCACCCACAAATACCTCTTTTATCACCAAAATAGGACAGTCTCTTTCAGAAATGCCACATTTCTACCAAATATATCACATCTCCTCCAAGAAATACCACGATTCCTCCTGAAATAGGACCTTCTCACCCACAACTACCAGCCTTCGCCCCCAAATTGGTGATTTTCTTCCAGAAAGGCCAGATTTCTCCCAAATGTACCATATCTTCTCCAAGAAATACCAGGTATTCCCCTGGAAATAGGACCTTTTCACCCACAAATACCTGTTTGATCCCCAAAAGAGGACATTACCTTCCAGAAACGCCACATTTCTTCCAAATATATCACATCTTCTCCAAGAAATACCAGCTTTCCCCCTTCAAATAGGACCTTTTCATACACAAATACCTCTTTTATCCCCAAAAGAGGACAGCTTCTTCCAGACATGCCACATTTCTCCCAAATATATCACATCTTCTCCAAGAAATACCAGCTTTCCCCCTTCAAATAGGAACTTTTCTCGATGAAATACCTTTTTTATCCTCAAAATAGGACATTTTCTTCCAGACATGCCACATTTCTTCCAAATATATCACATCTTCTCCAAGAAATACCTGCTTTCCCCCTTCAAATAGGACCTTTTCACCCACAAATACCTGTTTTATCCCCAAAACAGGACAGTTTCTTCCAGAAAGGCCAGATTTCTCCCAAATATATCACATCTTCTCCAAGAAATACCAGGTTTCCCCCTAGAAATAGGGCCTTTTCACCCCACAAATACCTCATTTATCCCCAAAATAGGACAGTTTCTTCCGGAAAGGCCACATTTCTCCCAAATAGATCACATCTTCTCCAAGAAATACCAGGTTTCCCCCTTCAAATAGGAACTTTTCTCCCACAAATACCTCTTTTATCCTCAAAATAGGACAGTTTCTTCCGGACATGCCACATTTCTCCCAAATAGAGCATATCTTCTCCAAGAAATACCAGCTTTCCCCCTTCAAATAGGACCTTTTCACCCACAAATACCTCTTTTATCAACAAAATAGGACAGTTTCTGCCAGAAATGCCAAATTTCTCCCTAATAGATCACAACTCCTCCAAGAAATACCAGGTTTCCCCCTTGAATTAGGACCTTTTCTCCATGATATACCTCTTTTATCCCCAAAAGAGGACAGTTACTTCTAGAAATGCCACATTTCTCCCTAATTTATCACATCTTCTCCAAGAAATACCAGCTTTCCCCCTTCAAATAGGACCTTTTCACCCACAAATACCTCTTTTATCCCCAAAATAAGACAGTTTCTTCCAGAAATGACACATTTCTAACAAATATATCACATCTTCTCCAAGAATTACCAGGTTTCCCCCTTCAAATAGGACTTTTTCACCCACAAATACCTCTTTGATCCCCAAAATAGGACAGTTTCTTCCAGAAAGGCCAGATTTCTCCCAAATATATCACATCTTCCCCTAGAAATACCAGGTTTCCCCCTAGAAATAGGACCTTTTCACCCACAAATACCACTTTTATCAACAAAAGAGGACAGTTTCTTCCAGAAATGCCACATTTCTCCCAAATATATCACATCTTCTCCAAGAAATACCAGGGTTCCCCCTTCAAATAGGACCTTTTCACCCACAAATACCTCTTCTATCACCAAAAGAGAACAGTTTCTTCCAGAAAGGCCACATTTCTCCCAAATATAACACATCTCCAAGAAATACCAGGTTTCCCCCTAGAAATAGGGCCTTTTGTCCCACAGATACCTCTTTTATCCCCAAAAGAGGACAGTTTCTTCCAGAAATGCCACATTTCTCCCAAATAGATCACATCTTCTCCAAGAAATACCAGGTTTCCCCCTTGAATTAGAACCTTTTCTCCATGAAATACCTCTTTTATCCCAAAATAGGACAGTTTCTTCCAGACATGCCACATTTCTCCCAAATAGATCACATCTTCTCCAAGAAATACCAGCTTTCCCCCTTCAAATAGGATCTTTTCACCCACTAATACCTCTTTTATCCCCAAAAGAGGACAGTTTCTGCCAGAAATGCCACATTTCTCCCAAATATATCACATCTCCTGCAAGAAATACCAGGATTCCACCTGAAATAGGACCTTCTCACCCACAACTACCAGCCTTCTCTCCCCTAATTGGACAGTTTCTTCCAGAAAGGCCACATTTCTCCCAAATAGATCACATCTTCTCCAAGAAATACCAGGTTTCCCCCTTCAAATAGGAACTTTTCACCCACTAATACCTCTTTTATCCCCAAAAGAGGACAGTTTCTTCCAGAAATGCTAGATTTCTCCCAAATAGATCACATCTTCTCCAAGAAATACCAGGATTCCTCCAGAAATAGGACCTTCTCACCCACAACTACCAGCCTTCTTCGTCCAAATTAGGACAGTTTCTTCCAGAAATGCCACATTTCTCCCAAATATATCACATCTTCTCCAAGAAATACCTGCTTTCCCCCTTCAAATAGGACGTTTTCTCCCACAAATACCTCTTTTATCCGCAAAATAGGACAGTTTCTTCCAGAAAGGCCATATTTCTCCGAAATAGATCACATCTTCTCCACGAAATACCAGCTTTCCCCCTTGAAAGACGACCTTTTCACCCACAAATACCTCTTTTATCCCCAAAAGAGGACAGTTTCTTCCAGAAATGCCACATTTCTCCCAAATATATCACATCTTCTCCAAGAAATACCAGGTTTCCCCCTTGAAATAGGACCTTTTCTCCATGAAATACCTGTTTTATCCCCAAAAGAGGACAGTTTCTTCCAGAAATGCCACATTTCTCCCTAATATATCACATCTTCTCCAAGAAATACCAGGTTTCCCCCTTCAAATAGGACCTTTTCACCCACAAATACCTGTTTCTTCCCCAAAATAGGACAGTTTCTTCCGGACATGCCACATTTCTCCCAAACATATCACATCTTCTCCAAGAAATACCAGCTTTCCCCCTTCAAATAGGACCTTTTCACCCACAAATACCTCTTTTATCCCCAAAAGAGGACAGTTTCTTCCAGAAAGGCCACATTTCTCCCAAATATATCACATCTTCTCCAAGAAATACCAGCTTTCCCCCTTCAAATAGGACCTTTTCAAAAACAAATACCTCTTTTATCCCCAAAATAGGACAGTTTCTTCCAGACATGCCACATTTCTCCCAAATAGATCACATCTTCTCCAAGAAATACCAGGTTTCCTCTTCAAATATGACCTATTCACCCACAAATACCTCTTTTATCCCCACAATAGGACAGTTTCTTCCAGAAAGGCCACATTTCTCCCAAATATAACACATCTCCAAGAAATACCAGGTTTCCCCCTAGAAATAGGGCCTTTTGTCCCACAAATACCTCTTTTATCCCCAAAAGAGGACAGTTTCTGCCAGAAATGCCACATTTCTCCCATACATATCACATCTTCTCCAAGAATTACCAGCTATCCCCCTGGAAATAGGACCTTTTCACTCACAAATCCCAGTTTGATCCCCAAAAGAGGACAGTTTCTTCCAGACATGCCACATTTCTCCCAAATATATCACATCTTCTCCAAGAAATACCAGGTTTCCCCCTTCAAATAGGACCTTATCACCCAAAAATACCTCTTTTATCCCCAAAATAGGACAGTTTCTGACAGAAATGCCACATTTCTCCCAAACATATCACATCTTCTCCAAGAAATACCAGGGTTCCCCCTTCAAATAGGACCTTTTCACCCACAAATACCTCTTCTATCCCCAAAAGAGGACAGTTTCCTCCAGAAATGCCAGATTTCTCCCAAATATATCACATCTTCTCCACGAAATACCAGCTTTCCCCCTTGAAAGAGGATCTTTTCACCCACAAATACCTCTTTTCTCCCCAAAAGAGGACAGTTTCTTCCAGACATGCCACATTTCTCCCAAATATATCACATCTTCTCCAAGAAATACCAGGTTTCCCCCTTGAAATAGGACCTTTTCACCCACAAGTACCTCTTTCATCCCCAAAATAAGACAGTTTCTGCCAGAAATGCCACATTTCTCCCAAATATATCACAACTCCTCCAAGAAATACCAGGTTTCCCCCTTCAATCAGAACCTTTTCTCAATGAAATACCTCTTTTATCCCCAAAATAGGACAGTTTCTTCCAGAAATGCCACATTTCTCCCAAATAGATCACATCTTCTCCAAGAAATACCACGGATCCCCCTTCAAATAGGACCTTTTCACCCACAAATACCTGTTTTATCCCCAAAAGAGGACAGTTTCTTCCAGAAATGCCACATTTCTCCCAAATATATCACATCTTCTCCAAGAAATACCAGCTTTCCCCCTTCAAATAGGACCTTTTCTCCCACAGATACCTCTTTTATCAACAAAATAGGACAGTTTCTTCAGACATGCCACATTTCTCCCAAATATATCACATCTCCTACAAGAACTACCAGGTTTCCCCCTTCAAATAGGAACTTTTCTCCCACTAATACCTCTTTTATCCCCAAAAGAGGACAGTTTCTTCCAGAAATGCCACATTTCTCCCAAATATATCACATCTTCTCCAAGAAATACCAGGATTCCTCCTGAAATAGGACCTTCTCTCCCACAACTACCAGCCTTTTCCCACCAAATTTGACATTTTCTTCTAGAAATGTCACATTTCTCCCAAATATATCACATCTTCTCCAAGAAATACCAGCTTTCCCCCTTCAAATAGGACATTTTCTCCATGAAATACCTGTTTTATCCCCAAAAGAGGACAGTTTCTGCCAGAAATGCCACATTTCTCCCAAATATATCACATCTTCTCCAAGAAATACCAGGTTTCCCCCTTCATATAGGACCTTTTCACACACAAATACCTGTTTCTTCCCCAAAATTGGACAGTTTCTTCCAGAAATGCCACATTTCTCCCAAATATATCACATCTTCTCCAAGAAATACCAGCTTTCCCCCTGGAAACATTACCTTTTCACCCACTAATACCTCTTTTATCCCCAAATAGGACAGTTTCTTCCAGACATGCCACATTTCTCCCAAATATATCACATCTTCTCCAAGAAATACCAGCTTTCCCCCTTCAAATAGGACCTTTTCACCCACAAATACCTCCTTTATCCCCAAAATAGGACATTTTCTCACAGAAATGCCAGATTTATAACAAATATATCCCATCTTCTCCAAGAAATACCAGGATTCTTCCTGAAATAGGACATTTTCTCCCAAAAATTCCAGCCTTCTCCCCCCAAATAGGACATTTTCTGCCAGACATGCCACATTTCTCCCAAATATATCACATCTTCTCCAAGAAATACCAGCTTTCCCCCTTGAAATAGGACCTTTTCACCCACAAATTCCTGTTTGCTCCCCAAAACAGGACAGTTTCTGCCAGAAAGGCCACATTTCTCCGAAATATATCACATCTTCTCCAAGAAATACCAGGTTTCCCCCTTCAAATAGGACCTTTTCTCCCACAAATACCTCTTTTATCCCCAAAAGAGGACAGTTTCTTCCATAAATGCCACATTTCTCCCGAATATATCACATCTTCTCCAAGAAATACCAGGGTTCCCCCTTCAAATAGGACATTTTCACCCACAAATACCTGTTTGATCCCCAAAATAGGACAGTTTCTTCCGGAAATGCCACATTTCTCCCACTTATATCACATCTTCTACAAGAAATACCAGCTTTCCCCCTTCAAATAGGACCTTTTCACCCACAAATACCTCTTTTATCCGCAAAATAGGACAGTTTCTTCCAGAAAGGCCACATTTCTCCCAAATATATCACATCTTCTCCACGAAATACCAGCTTTCCCCCTTGAAAGACGACCTTTTCACCCACAAATACCTCTTTTATCCCCAAAATAGAACAGTTTCTTCCAGACATGCCACATTTCTCCCAAATATATCACATCTTCTCCAAGAAATACCAGATTTCCCCCTTCAAATAGGACCTTTTCACCCACAAATACCTCTTTTATCCCCAAAATAGGACAGATTCTGCCAGAAATTCCATATTTCTCCCAAATATATCACAACTCCTCCAAGAAATACCAGGTTTCCCCCTTAAATCAGGACCTTTTCTCCATGAAATACCTCTTTTATCCGCAAAATAGGACAGTTTCTTCCAGAAATGCCACATTTCTCCCAAATATATCACATCTTCTCCAAGAAATGCCACGGTTTCCCCTTCAAATAGGACCTTTTCACCAACAAATACCTCTTTTATCCCCAAAATAGGACAGTTTCTTCCAGAAATGCCACATTTCTCCCAAATATATCACATCTTCTCCAAGAAATACCAGCTTTCCCCCTTCAAATAGGACCTTTTCACCCACAAATACCTCTTTTATCAACAAAATTGGACAGTTTCTTCCAGACATGCCACATTTCTCCCAAATATATCACATCTCCTACAAGAACTACCAGGTTTCCCCCTTCAAATAGGACCTTTTCACCCACAAATACCTGTTTTATCCCCAAAAGAGGACAGTTTTTGCCAGAAATGCCACATTTCTCCCAAATATATCACATCTTCTTCAAGAAATACCAGGATTCCTCCTGAAATAGGACCTTCTCACCCACAACTACCAGCCTTTTCCCCCCGATTTGGACTTTTTCGTCTAGAAATGTCACATTTCTCCCAAATATATCACATCTTCTCCAAGAAATACCAGGTTTCCCCCTTCAAATAGGACCTTTTCTCCATGAAATACCTGTTTTATCCCCAAAAGAGGACAGTTTCTTCCAGAAATGCCATATTTCTCCCAAATATATCACATCTTCTCCAAGAAATACCAGGTTTCCTCCTTCAAATAGGACCTTTTCACCCACAAATACCTGTTTCTTCCCCAAAATAGGACAGTTTCTTCCGGACATGTCAGATTTCTCCCAAACATCTCACATCTTCTCCAAGAAATACCAGCTTTCCCCCTTCAAATAGGACCTTTTCAAAAACAAATACCTCTTTTATCCCCAAAAGAGGACAGTTTCTTCCAGAAAGGCCACATTTCTCCCAAATATATCACATCTTCTCCAAGAAATACCAGGGTTCCCCCTTCAAATAGGACCTTTTCACCCACAAATACCTCTTTTATCCCCAAAGGAGGACATTGACTTCCAGAAATGCCACATTTCTCCCAAATAGATCACATCTTCTCCAAGAAATAACAGCTTTCCCCCTTCAAATAGGACCTTTTCACCCACAAATACCTCTTTTATCCCCAAAAGAGGACAGTTTCTTCCAGAAAGGCCACATTTCTCCCAAATATATCACATCTTCTCCAAGAAATACCAGCTTTCCCCCTTCAAATAGGACCTTTTCTCCCACAAATACCTCTTTTATCCCCAAAATAGGACAGTTTATGCCAGAAATGCCACATTTCTCCCAAATAGATCACATCTTCTCCAAGAAATACCACGATTCCTCCTGAAGTAGGACCTTTTCTCCCTCAAATACCAGCCTTCTTCCCACAGATTGGACAGTTTCTTCCAGAAATGCCAGATTTCTCCCAAATATATCACATCTTCTCCAAGAAATACCAGGGTTCCCCCTTCAAATAGCACCTTTTCACCCAGAAATACTAGTTTGATCCTCAAAATAGGACAGTTTCTTCCAGAAATGCCACATTTCTCCCAAATATATCACATCTTCTCCAAGAAATACCACGATTCCTCCTGAAGTAGGACCTTTTCTCCCTCAAATACCAGCCTTCTTCCCACAGATTGGACAGTTTCTTCCAGAAATGCCAGATTTCTCCCAAATATATCACATCTTCTCCAAGAAATACCAGCTTTCCCCCTGGAAACATTGCCTTTTCACCCACTAATACCTCTTTTATCCCCAAATAGGACAGTTTCTTCCAGAAATGCCACATTTCTCCCAAATATATCTCATCTTCTCCAAGAAATACCAGCTTTCCCCCTTCAAATAGGACCTTTTCACCCACAAATACCTCCTTTATCCCCAAAATAGGACATTTTCTCACAGAAATGCCAGATTTATAACAAATATATCACATCTTCTCCAAGAAATACCAGGATTCTTCCTGAAATAGGACATTTTCTCCCAAAAATTCCAGCCTTCTCCCCCCAAATAGGACATTTTCTGCCAGACATGCCACATTTCTCCCAAATATATCACATCTTCTCCAAGAAATACCAGCTTTCCCCCTTCAAATAGGACCTTTTCACCCACAAATTCCTGTTTGCTCCCCAAAACAGGACAGTTTCTGCCAGAAAGGCCACATTTCTCCCAAATATATCACATCTTCTCCAAGAAATACCAGGTTTCCCCCTTCAAATAGGACCTTTTCTCCCACAAATACCTCTTTTATCCCCAAAATAGGACAGTTTATGCCAGAAATGCCACATTTCTCCCAAATAGATCACATCTTCTCCAAGAAATACCAGGTTTCCCCCTTCAAATAGGACATTTTCACCCACTAATACCTCTTTTATCCCCAAAAGAGGACAGTTTCTGCCAGAAATGCCACATTTCTCCCACTTATATCACATCTTCTCCAAGAAATACCAGGTTTTCCCCTTCAAATAGGACCTTTTCACCCAAAACTACCAGACTTCTCCCCCCAAACTGGACATTATCTTCCAGAAAGGCCAGATTTCTCCCAAATATATCACATCTTCTCCAAGAAATACCACGTTTCCCCCTTCGAAGAGGACCTTTTCACCCACAAATACCTCTTTTGTCAACAAAAGAGGACAGTTTCTTCCAGAAATGCCACATTTCTCACAAACATTACACATCTTATCCAAGAAATACCAGCTTTCCCCCTTCAAATAGGAACTTTTCACCCACAAATACCTCTTTTATCCCCAAAAGAGGACAGTTTCTTCCAGACATGCCACATTTCTCCCAAATAGATCACATCTTCTCCAAGAAATACCAGGTTTCCCCCTTCAAATAGGACCTTTTCACCCACAAATACCTCTTTTATCCACAAAATAGGACAGTTTCTTGCAGACATGCCAGATTTCTCCCAAATGTATCGCATCTTCTCCAAGAAATACCAGCTTTCCCCCTTCAAATAGGAACTTTTCTCCCACAAATAACTCTTTTATCCCCACAATAGGACAGTTTCTGACAGAAATGCCAGATTTCTCCCAAATAGATCACATCTTCTCCAAGAAATACCAGCTTTCCCCCTTCCAATAGGACATTTTCACCCACAAATACCTGTTCTATCCCCAAAAGAGGACAGTTTCTTCCAGAAATGCCACATTTCTCCCAAATATATCACAACTCCTCCAAGAAATACCAGCTTTCCCCCTTGTATTAGGACCTTTTCTCCATGAAATACCTCTTTTATCCCCAAAATAGGACAGTTTCTTCCAGAAATGCCACATTTCCCCCAAATATATCACATCTTCTCCATGAAATACCAGCTTTCCCCCTGCAAATAGGACCTTTTCACCCACAAATACCTGTTTCATCCCCAAAATTGGACATTTTCTGCCAGAAATGCCACATTTCTCCCAAATATATCACATCTTCTCCAAGAAATACCAGCTTTCCCCCTTCAAATAGGACCTTTTCACCCACAAATACCTCTTTTATCCCCAAAAGAGGACAGTTTCTTCCAGAAAGGCCACATTTCTCCCAAATAGATCACATCTTCTCCAAGAAATACCAGCTTTCCGCCTTCAAATAGGACCTTTTCACCCACAAATACCTCTTTTATCCCCACAATAGGACAGTTTCTTCCAGAAATGCCACATTTCTCCCAAATATATCACATCTTCTCCAAGAAATACCAGCTTTCCCCCTTCAAATAGGACCTTTTCTCCCACAAGTACCTCTTTTATCCCCAAAAGAGGACAGTATCTTCCAGAAATGCCACATTTCTCCCAAATGTATCACATTTTCTCCAAGAAATACCAGGTTTCCCCCTTCCAATAGGACCTTTTAACCCCACAAATACCTCTTTTATCCCTCAAAATAGGACAGTTTCTTCCAGACATGCCACATTTCTCCCAAATAGATCACATCTTCTCCAAGAAATACCAGCTTTCCCCCTGGAAAAAGGACCTTCTCACCCACAACTACCAGCCTTCTCTCCCCTAATTGGACATTTTCTTCCAGAAAGGACAGATTTCTCCCAAATATATCTCATCTTCTCCAAGAAATACCAGGGTTCCCCCTTCAAATAGGACCTTTTCACCCACAAATACCTCTTTTATCCCCAAAAGAGGACAGTTTCTTCCAGAAAGGCCACATTTCTCCCAAATAGATCACATCTTCTCCAAGAAATACCAGCTTTCCGCCTTCAAATAGGACCTTTTCACCCACAAATACCTCTTTTATCCCCAAAAGAGGACAGTTTCTTCCAGACATGACAGATCTCTCCCAAATATATCACATCTTCTCCAAGAAATACCAGGTTTTCCCCTTTAAATAGGACCTTTTCACCCACAAATACCTCTTTTATCCCCAAAAGAGGACAGATTCTTCCGAACATGCCACATTTCTCCCAAATAGATCACATCTTCTCCAAGAAATACCAGCTTTCCCCCTTCGAACAGCACCTTTTCACCCACAAATTCCTGTTTGCTCCCCAAAACAGGACATTTTCTTCCAGAAAGGCCACATTTCTCCCAAATATATCACATCTTCTCCAAGAAATACCAGGTTTCCCCCTTCAAATAGGACCTTTTCTCCCACAAATACCTCTTTTATCCCCAAAATAGGACAGTTTCTTCCATAAATGCCACATTTCTCCCGAATATATCACATCTTCTCCAAGAAATACCAGGGTTCCCCCTTCAAATAGGACATTTTCACCCACAAATACCTGTTTGATCCCCAAAATAGGACAGTTTCTGCCAGAAATGCCACATTTCTCCCACTTATATCACATCTTCTCCAAGAAATACCAGCTTTCCCCCTTCAAATAGGAACTTTTCACAAAGAAATACCTGTTTGATCCCCAAAATAGGACATTTTCTGCCAGAAATGCCACATTTCTCCCAAATATATCACATCTTCTCCAAGAAATACCAGGTTTTCCCCTTCAAATAGGACCTTCTCACCCAAAACTACCAGCCTTCTCCCCCCAAATTGGACATTATCTTCCAGAAAGGCCAGATTTCTCCCAAATATATCACATCTTCTCCAAGAAATAGCAGCTTTCCCCCTTCAAATAGGACCTTTTCTCCCACAAATACCTCTTTTATCCCCAAAAGAGGACAGTTTCTTCCAGAAATGCCAGATTTCTCCCAAATATATCACATCTTCTCCAAGAAATACAAGCTTTCCCCCTTCAAATAGGACCTTTTCACCCACAAATACCTCCTTTATCCCCAAAATAGGACAGTTTCTTCCAGAAAGGGCAGATTTCTCCCAAATATATCACATCTTCTCCAAGAAATACCAGGTTTCCCCCTTGAAATAGGACCTTTTCACCCACAAATACCTCTTTCATCCCCAAAATAGGACAGTATCTTCCAGAAAGGCCACATTTCTCCCAAATAGATCACATCTTCTCCAAGAAATACCAGGGTTCCCCCTTCAAATAGGACCTTTTCACCCACAAATACCTCTTTTATCCCCAAAGGAGGACATTGACTTCCAGAAATGCCACATTTCTCCCAAATATATCACATCTTCTCCAAGAAATAACAGCTTTCCCCCTTCAAATAGGACCTTTTCACCCACAAATACCTCTTTTATCCCCAAAAGAGGACAGTTTCTTCCAGAAAGGCCACATTTCTCCCAAATATATCACATCTTCTCCAAGAAATACAAGCTTTCCCCCTGGAAATATTACCTTTTCACCCACATATACCTCTTTTATCCCCAAAAGAGGACAGTTTCTTCCAGAAATGCCACATTTCTCCCAAATATATCACAACTCCTCCAAGAAATACCAGGTTTCCCCTGGAAATAGGACCTTTTCACCCACAAATACCTCTTTTATCCCCAAAAGAGGACAGTTTCTTCCAGACATGCCACATTTCTCCTGAATATATCACATCTTCTCCAAGAAAAACAAGGATTCCTCCTGAAATAGGACCTTTTCACCCACTAATGCCTCTTTTATCCCCAAAAGAGGACAGTTTCTTCCAGACATGCCAGATTTCTCCCAAATATACCACATCTTCTCCAAGAAATACCAGGTTTCCCCCTTCAAATAGGACCTTTTCACCCACAAATACCTCTTTTATCCCCAAAATAGGACAGTTTCTTACAGAAATGCCAGATTTCTCCCAAATATATCACATCTTCTCCAAGAAATACAAGGGTTCTTCCTGAAATAGGACCTTTTCTCCCAAAAATTCCAGACTTCTCCCCCCAAATAGGACATTTTCTGCCAGACATGCCACATTTCTCCCAAACATATCACATCTTCTCCAAGAAATACCAGCTTTCCCCCTTGAAATAGGACCTTTTCACCCACAAATACCTCTTTTATCCCCAAAATAGGACAGTTTCTTCCAGACATGCCACATTTCTCCCACTTATATCACATCTTCTCCAAGAAATACCAGCTTTCCCCCTTCAAATAGGAACTTTTCACCCACAAATACCTGTTCTATCCCCAAAAGAGGACAGTTTCTTCCAGAAAGGCCACATTTCTCCCAAATATATCACATCTCCTGCAAGAAATACCAGGTTCCCCCTTCAAATAGGACCTTTTCACCCACTAATACCTCTTTGATCCCCAAAAGAGGACAGTTTCTTCCAGAAATGCCACATTTCTCCCAAATATATCACATCTCCTGCAAGAAATACCAGGTTCCCCCTTCAAATAGGACCTTTTCACCACAAATACCTCTTTTATCCCCAAAAGATGACAGTTTCTTCCAGAAATGCCACATTTCTCCCAAATATATCACATCTTCTCCAAGAAATACCAGCTTTCCTCCTAGAAATAGGGCCTTTTCACCCACTAATACCTGTTTTATCCCCAAAAGAGGACAGTTTCTTCCAGACATGCCAGATTTCTCCCAAATATAACTCATCTCCAAGAAATAACAGGATTCCCCCTTCAAATAGGACCTTTTCACCCACAAATACCTGTTTTATCCCCAGATTAGAACAGTTTCTGCCATACATGCCAGATTTCTCCCAAATATATCACATCTTCTCCAAGAAATACCAGCTTTCCCCCTTCAAATAGGACCTTTTCACCCACAAATACCTCTTTTATCCCCAAAAGAGGACAGTTTCTTCCAGCAAGGCCACATTTCTCCCAAATATATCACATCTTCTCCAAGAAATACAAGCTTTCCCCCTGGAAATATTACCTTTTCACCCACATATACCTCTTTTATCCCCAAAAGAGGACAGTTTCTTCCAGAAATGCCACATTTCTCCCAAATATATCACAACTCCTCCAAGAAATACCAGGTTTCCCCCTGGAAATAGGACCTTTTCACCCACAAATACCTCTTTTATCCCCAAAAGAGGACAGTTTCTTCCAGACATGCCACATTTCTCCTGAATATATCACATCTTCTCCAAGAAAAACAAGGATTCCTCCTGAAATAGGACCTTTTCACCCACTAATGCCTCTTTTATCCCCAAAAGAGGACAGTTTCTTCCAGACATGCCAGATTTCTCCCAAATATATCACATCTCCTCCAAGAAATACCAGGTTTCCCCCTTCAAATAGGACCTTTTCACCCACAAATACCTCTTTTATCCCCAAAATAGGACAGTTTCTTACAGAAATGCCAGATTTCTCCCAAATATATCACATCTTCTCCAAGAAATACAAGGGTTCTTCCTGAAATAGGACCTTTTCTCCCAAAAATTCCAGACTTCTCCCCCCAAATAGGACATTTTCTGCCAGACATGCCACATTTCTCCCAAACATATCACATCTTCTCCAAGAAATACCAGCTTTCCCCCTTGAAATAGGACCTTTTCACCCACAAATACCTCTTTTATCCCCAAAATAGGACAGTTTCTTCCAGACATGCCACATTTCTCCCACTTATATCACATCTTCTCCAAGAAATACCAGCTTTCCCCCTTCAAATAGGACCTTTTCACCCACAAATACCTGTTCTATCCCCAAAAGAGGACAGTTTCTTCCAGAAATGCCACATTTCTCCCAAATATATCACATCTCCTGCAAGAAATACCAGGTTCCCCCTTCAAATAGGACCTTTTCACCCACAAATACCTCTTTGATCCCCAAAAGAGGACAGTTTCTTCCAGAAATGCCACATTTCTCCCAAATATATCACATCTTATCCAAGAAATACCAGGTTCCCCCTTCAAATAGGACCTTTTCACCACAAATACCTCTTTTATCCCCAAAAGATGACAGTTTCTTCCAGAAATGCCACATTTCTCCCAAATATATCACATCTTCTCCAAGAAATACCAGCTTTCCTCCTAGAAATAGGGCCTTTTCACCCACTAATACCTGTTTTATCCTCACAATAGGACAGTTTCTTCCAGACATGCCAGATTTCTCCCAAATAGATCACATCTTCTCCAAGAAATACCAGCTTTCCCCCTTCAAATAGGACCTTTTCACCCACAAATACCTGTTTTATCCCCAGATTAGAACAGTTTCTGCCATACATGCCAGATATCTCCCAAATAAATCACATCTTCTCCAAGAAAAACCAGGATTCCTGCTGAAATAGGATCTTTGCACCCACAAATACCTGTTTTATCCCCAAAATAGGACAGTTTCTTCCTGAAATGCCACATTTCTCCCAAATATATCACATCTTCTCCAAGAAATACCACGTTTCCCCCTTCGAACAGGACCTTTTCACCCACAAATACCTCTTTTATCAACAAAAGAGGACAGTTTCTTCCAGAAATGCCACATTTCTCACAAACATATCACATCTTATCCAAGAAATAACAGCTTTCCCCCTTCAAATAGGACCTTTTCACCCACAAATACCTCTTTTATCCGCAAAATAGGACAGTTTCTTCCAGAAAGGCCACATTTCTCCCAAATAGATCACATCTTCTCCACGAAATACCAGCTTTCCCCCTTGAAAGACGACCTTTTCACCCACAAATACCTCTTTTATCCCCAAAATAGGACAGTTTCTTCCAGACATGCCACATTTCTCCCAAATATATCACATCTTCTCCAAGAAATACCAGCTTTCCCCCTTCAAATAGGACCTTTTCACCCACAAATACCTCTTTTATCCCCAAAATAGGACAGATTCTGCCAGAAATTCCATATTTCTCCCAAATATATCACAACTCCTCCAAGAAATACCAGGTTTCCCCCTTCAATCAGGACCTTTTCTCCATGAAATACCTCTTTTATCCGCAAAATAGGACAGTTTCTTCCAGAAATGCCACATTTCTCCCAAATAGATCACATCTTCTCCAAGAAATACCAGCTTTCCCCCTTCAAATAGGACATTTTCACCCACTAATACCTCTTTTATCCCCAAAAGAGGACAGTTTCTGCCAGAAATGCCACATTTCTCCCAAATATATCACATCTTCTCCAAGAAATACCAGGATTCCTCCAGAAATATGACCTTCTCACCCACAACTACCAGCCTTTTACCCCCTATTTGGACATTTTCTTCTAGAAATGTCACATTTCTCCCAAATAGATCACATCTTCTCCAAGAAATACCAGGTTTCCCCCTTCAAATAGGACCTTTTCTCCATGAAATACCTGTTTTATCCCCAAAAGAGGACAGTTTCTTCCAGAAATGCCACATTTCTCCCAAATATATCACATCTTCTCCAAGAAATACCAGGTTTCCTCCTTCAAATAGGACCTTTTCACCCACAAATACCTGTTTCTTCCCCAAAATAGGACAGTTTCTTCCGGACATGCCACATTTCTCCCAAACATATCACATCTTCTCCAAGAAATACCAGCTTTCCCCCTGGAAATAGGACCTTTTCAAACACTAATACCTGTTTCATCCCCAAAAGAGGACAGTTTCTTCCAGACATGCCAGATTTCTCCCAAATATATCACATCTCCAAGAAATAACAGGTTTCCCCCTTCAAATAGGACCTTTTCACCCTGTAATACCTGTTTTATCCCCAGATTAGAACAGTTTCTGCCATACATGCCAGATTTCTCCCAAATATATCACATCTTCTCCAAGAAAAACAAGGATTCCTGCTGAAATAGGATCTATTAACACACAAATACCACTTTTATCCCCAAAAGAAGACAATTTCTTCCAGACATGCCAGATTTCTCCCAAATAGATTACATCTCCTCCAAGAAATACTAGGTTTTTCCCTTCAAATAGGACCTTTTCACCCACAAATACCTCTTTTATCCCCAAAAGAGGACAGTTTCTTCCAGAAAGGCCACATTTCTCCCAAATATATCACATCTTCTCCAAGAAATACCAGCTTTCGCCCTTGAAATAGAACCTTTTCTCCCACAAATACCTTTTTATCAATAAAATAGGACAGTTTCTTCCAGAAATGCCACATTTCTCCCAAATATATCACATCTTCTCCAAGAAATACCAGAGTTCCCCCTTGAAATAGGACCTTTTCACCCACTAATAACTCCTTTATCCCCAAAAGAGGACAGTTTCTGCCAAACATGCCACATTTCTCCCAAATATATCACAACTCCTCCAAGAAATACCACGTTTCCCCCTTCAAATAGGACCTTTTCTCCATGAAATACCTGTTTTATCCCCAAAATAGGACAGATTCTTCCAGAAATGACACATTTCTAACAAATATATCACATCTTCTCCAAGAAATACCAGCTTTCCCCCTTCAAATAGGACCTTTTCACCCACAAATACCTCTTTTATCCCCAAAATAAGACAGTTTCTTCCAGAAATGCCACATTTCTCCCAAATATATCACATCTTCTCCAAGAAATACCAGCTTTCCCCCTTCAAATAGAACCTTTTCTCCCACAAATACCTCTTTTATCAATAAAATAGGACAGTTTCTTCCAGAAATGCCACATTTCTCCCAAATATATCACATCTTCTCCAAGAAATACCAGCTTTCCCCCTTCAAATAGGTACTTTTCACCCACTAATACCTCTTTTATCCCCAAAATAGGACAGTTTCTGCCAGAAATGCCACATTTCTCCCACTTATATCACATCTTCTCCAAGAAATACCAGCTTTCCCCCTTCAAATAGGATCTTTTCACCCACAAATACCTCTTTTATCCCCAAAATAGGACAGTTTCTTCCAGAAATGCCACATTTCTCCCAAATGTATCACATCTTCTCCAAGAAATACCAGGTTTCCCCCTTCCAATAGGACCTTTTCTCCCACAAGTACCTCTTTTATCCCCTGAAGAGGACAGTTTCTTCCAGAAATGACACATTTCTCCCAAATATGTCACATTTTCTCCAAGAAATACCAGGTTTCCCCCTTCCAATAGGACCTTTTAAACCCACAAATACCTCTTTTATCCCTCAAAATAGGACAGTTTCTTCCAGACATGCCACATTTCTCCCAAATAGATCACATCTTCTCCAAGAAATACCAGCTTTCCCCCTGGAAAAAGGACCTTCTCACCCACAACTACCAGCCTTCTCTCCCCTAATTGGACATTTTCTTCCAGAAAGGACAGATTTCTCCCAAATAGATCACATCTTCTCCAAGAAATACCAGCTTTCCCCCTGGAAATATGACCTTTTCACCCACTAATACCTGTTTTATCCCCAAAAGAGGACAGTTTCTTCCAGACATGCCAGATTTCTCCCAAATAGATCACATCTTCTCCAAGAAATACCAGCTTTCCCCCTTGAAATAGGACCTTTTCACCCACAAATACCTGTTTTATCCCCAGATTAGAACAGTTTCTGCCATACATGCCAGATATCTCCCAAATATATCACATCTTCTCCAAGAAAAACAAGGATTCCTGCTGAAATAGGATCTTTTAACCCACAAATACCTCTTTTATCCCCAAAATAGGACAATTTCTTCCAGACATGCCAGATTTCTCCCAAATATATCACATCTTCTCCAAGAAATACCAGGCTTGCTCCTGAAATAGGAACTTTTCTCCCAAAAATTCCAGCCTTCTCCCCCCAAATAAGACATTTTCTGCCAGACATACCACATTTCTCCCAAATATATCACATCTTCTGCAAGAAATACCAGCTTTCCCCCTAGAAATAGGACATTTTCACCCACAAATACCTCTTTTATCCCCAAAAGAGGACAGATTCTTCCGAACATGCCACATTTCTCCCAAATAGATCACATCTTCTCCAAGAAATACCAGCTTTCCCCCTTCGAACAGCACCTTTTCACCCACAAATTCCTGTTTGCTCCCCAAAACAGGACATTTTCTTCCAGAAAGGCCACATTTCTCCCAAATATATCACATCTTCTCCAAGAAATACCAGGTTTCCCCCTTCAAATAGGACCTTTTCTCCCACAAATACCTCTTTTATCCCCAAAATAGGACAGTTTCTTCCATAAATGCCACATTTCTCCCGAATATATCACATCTTCTCCAAGAAATACCAGGGTTCCCCCTTCAAATAGGACATTTTCACCCACAAATACCTGTTTGATCCCCAAAATAGGACAGTTTCTGCCAGAAATGCCACATTTCTCCCACTTATATCACATCTTCTCCAAGAAATACCAGCTTTCCCCCTTCAAATAGGAACTTTTCACAAAGAAATACATGTTTGATCCCCAGAATAGGACAGTTTCTGCCAGAAATGCCACATTTCTCCCAAATATATCACATCTTCTCCAAGAAATACCAGGTTTTCCCCTTCAAATAGGACCTTCTCACCCAAAACTACCAGCCTTCTCCCCCCAAATTGGACATTATCTTCCAGAAAGGCCAGATTTCTCCTGAATATATCACATCTTCTCCAAGAAATAGCAGCTTTCCCCCTTCAAATAGGACCTTTTCTCCCACAAATACCTCTTTTATCCCCAAAAGAGGACAGTTTCTGCCAGAAATGCCACATTTCTCCCAAATAGATCACATCTTCTCCAAGAAATACAAGCTTTCCCCCTTCAAATAGGACCTTTTCACCCACAAATACCTCCTTTATCCCCAAAATAGGACAGTTTCTTCCAGAAAGGGCAGATTTCTCCCAAATATATCACATCTTCTCCAAGAAATACCAGGTTTCCCCCTTGAAATAGGACCTTTTCACCCACAAATACCTCTTTCATCCCCAAAATAGGACAGTATCTTCCAGAAAGGCCACATTTCTCCCAAATAGATCACATCTTCTCCAAGAAATACCAGGGTTCCCCCTTCAAATAGGACCTTTTCACCCACAAATACCTCTTTTATCCCCAAAGGAGGACATTGACTTCCAGAAATGCCACATTTCTCCCAAATATATCACATCTTCTCCAAGAAATAACAGCTTTCCCCCTTCAAATAGGACCTTTTCACCCACAAATACCTCTTTTATCCCCAAAAGAGGACAGTTTCTTCCAGAAAGGCCACATTTCTCCCAAATATATCACATCTTCTCCAAGAAATACAAGCTTTCCCCCTGGAAATATTACCTTTTCACCCACATATACCTCTTTTATCCCCAAAAGAGGACAGTTTCTTCCAGAAATGCCACATTTCTCCCAAATATATCACAACTCCTCCAAGAAATACCAGGTTTCCCCCTGGAAATAGGACCTTTTCACCCACAAATACCTCTTTTATCCCCAAAAGAGGACAGTTTCTTCCAGACATGCCACATTTCTCCTGAATATATCACATCTTCTCCAAGAAAAACAAGGATTCCTCCTGAAATAGGACCTTTTCACCCACTAATGCCTCTTTTATCCCCAAAAGAGGACAGTTTCTTCCAGACATGCCAGATTTCTCCCAAATATATCACATCTCCTCCAAGAAATACCAGGTTTCCCCCTTCAAATAGGACCTTTTCACCCACAAATACCTCTTTTATCCCCAAAATAGGACAGTTTCTTACAGAAATGCCAGATTTCTCCCAAATATATCACATCTTCTCCAAGAAATACAAGGGTTCTTCCTGAAATAGGACCTTTTCTCCCAAAAATTCCAGACTTCTCCCCCCAAATAGGACATTTTCTGCCAGACATGCCACATTTCTCCCAAACATATCACATCTTCTCCAAGAAATACCAGGTTTCCCCCTTCAAATAGGACCTTTTCACCCACAAATACCTCTTTTATCCCCAAAATAGGACAGTTTCTTCCAGACATGCCACATTTCTCCCACTTATATCACATCTTCTCCAAGAAATACCAGCTTTCCCCCTTCAAATAGGAACTTTTCACCCACAAATACCTGTTCTATCCCCAAAAGAGGACAGTTTCTTCCAGAAATGCCACATTTCTCCCAAATATATCACATCTCCTGCAAGAAATACCAGGTTCCCCCTTCAAATAGGACCTTTTCACCCACTAATACCTCTTTGATCCCCAAAAGAGGACAGTTTCTTCCAGAAATGCCACATTTCTCCCAAATATATCACATCTCCTGCAAGAAATACCAGGTTCCCCCTTCAAATAGGACCTTTTCACCACAAATACCTCTTTTATCCCCAAAAGATGACAGTTTCTTCCAGAAATGCCACATTTCTCCCAAATATATCACATCTTCTCCAAGAAATACCAGCTTTCCTCCTAGAAATAGGGCCTTTTCACCCACTAATACCTGTTTTATCCCCAAAAGAGGACAGTTTCTTCCAGACATGCCAGATTTCTCCCAAATATATCTCATCTCCAAGAAATAACAGGTTTCCCCCTTCAAATAGGACCTTTTCACCCACAAATACCTGTTTTATCCCCAGATTAGAACAGTTTCTTCCAGAAATGCCACATTTCTCCCAAATATATCACATCTTCTCCAAGAAATACCAGCTTTCCCCCTTCAAATAGGACCTTTTCTCCCACAAGTACCTCTTTTATCCCCAAAAGAGGACAGTTTCTTCCAGAAATGCCACATTTCTCCCAAATGTATCACATTTTCTCCAAGAAATACCAGGTTTCCCCCTTCCAATAGGACCTTTTAACCCCACAAATACCTCTTTTATCCCTCAAAATAGGACAGTTTCTTCCAGACATGCCACATTTCTCCCAAATAGATCACATCTTCTCCAAGAAATACCAGCTTTCCCCCTGGAAAAAGGACCTTCTCACCCACAACTACCAGCCTTCTCTCCCCTAATTGGACATTTTCTTCCAGAAAGGACAGATTTCTCCCAAATATATCTCATCTTCTCCAAGAAATACCAGGGTTCCCCCTTCAAATAGGACCTTTTCACCCACAAATACCTCTTTTATCCCCAAAAGAGGACAGTTTCTTCCAGAAAGGCCACATTTCTCCCAAATAGATCACATCTTCTCCAAGAAATACCAGCTTTCCGCCTTCAAATAGGACCTTTTCACCCACAAATACCTCTTTTATCCCCAAAAGAGGACAGTTTCTTCCAGACATGACAGATCTCTCCCAAATATATCACATCTTCTCCAAGAAATACCAGGTTTTCCCCTTTAAATAGGACCTTTTCACTCACAAATACCTCTTTTATCTCCAAAATAGGGCAGTTTCTTCCAGAAATGCCACATTTCTCCCAAATATATCACATCTTCTCCAAGAAATACCAGGCTTGCTCCTGAAATAGGAACTTTTCTCCCAAAAATTCCAGCCTTCTCCCCCCAAATAAGACATTTTCTGCCAGACATACCACATTTCTCCCAAATATATCACATCTTCTGCAAGAAATACCAGCTTTCCCCCTAGAAATAGGACATTTTCACCCACAAATACCTCTTTTATCCCCAAAAGAGGACAGATTCTTCCGAACATGCCACATTTCTCCCAAATAGATCACATCTTCTCCAAGAAATACCAGCTTTCCCCCTTCGAACAGCACCTTTTCACCCACAAATTCCTGTTTGCTCCCCAAAACAGGACATTTTCTTCCAGAAAGGCCACATTTCTCCCAAATATATCACATCTTCTCCAAGAAATACCAGGTTTCCCCCTTCAAATAGGACCTTTTCTCCCACAAATACCTCTTTTATCCCCAAAATAGGACAGTTTCTTCCATAAATGCCACATTTCTCCCGAATATATCACATCTTCTCCAAGAAATACCAGGGTTCCCCCTTCAAATAGGACATTTTCACCCACAAATACCTGTTTGATCCCCAAAATAGGACAGTTTCTGCCAGAAATGCCACATTTCTCCCACTTATATCACATCTTCTCCAAGAAATACCAGCTTTCCCCCTTCAAATAGGAACTTTTCACAAAGAAATACCTGTTTGATCCCCAAAATAGGACAGTTTCTGCCAGAAATGCCACATTTCTCCCAAATATATCACATCTTCTCCAAGAAATACCAGGTTTTCCCCTTCAAATAGGACCTTCTCACCCAAAACTACCAGCCTTCTCCCCCCAAATTGGACATTATCTTCCAGAAAGGCCAGATTTCTCCCAAATATATCACATCTTCTCCAAGAAATAGCAGCTTTCCCCCTTCAAATAGGACCTTTTCTCCCACAAATACCTCTTTTATCCCCAAAAGAGGACAGTTTCTTCCAGAAATGCCAGATTTCTCCCAAATATATCACATCTTCTCCAAGAAATACAAGCTTTCCCCCTTCAAATAGGACCTTTTCACCCACAAATACCTCCTTTATCCCCAAAATAGGACAGTTTCTTCCAGAAAGGGCAGATTTCTCCCAAATATATCACATCTTCTCCAAGAAATACCAGGTTTCCCCCTTGAAATAGGACCTTTTCACCCACAAATACCTCTTTCATCCCCAAAATAGGACAGTATCTTCCAGAAAGGCCACATTTCTCCCAAATAGATCACATCTTCTCCAAGAAATACCAGGGTTCCCCCTTCAAATAGGACCTTTTCACCCACAAATACCTCTTTTATCCCCAAAGGAGGACATTGACTTCCAGAAATGCCACATTTCTCCCAAATATATCACATCTTCTCCAAGAAATAACAGCTTTCCCCCTTCAAATAGGACCTTTTCACCCACAAATACCTCTTTTATCCCCAAAAGAGTACAGTTTCTTCCAGAAAGGCCACATTTCTCCCAAATATATCACATCTTCTCCAAGAAATACAAGCTTTCCCCCTGGAAATATTACCTTTTCACCCACATATACCTCTTTTATCCCCAAAAGAGGACAGTTTCTTCCAGAAATGCCACATTTCTCCCAAATAGATCACAACTCCTCCAAGAAATACCAGGTTTCCCCCTGGAAATAGGACCTTTTCACCCACAAATACCTCTTTTATCCCCAAAAGAGGACAGTTTCTTCCAGACATGCCACATTTCTCCTGAATATATCACATCTTCTCCAAGAAAAACAAGGATTCCTCCTGAAATAGGACCTTTTCACCCACTAATGCCTCTTTTATCCCCAAAAGAGGACAGTTTCTTCCAGACATGCCAGATTTCTCCCAAATATATCACATCTCCTCCAAGAAATACCAGGTTTCCCCCTTCAAATAGGACCTTTTCACCCACAAATACCTCTTTTATCCCCAAAATAGGACAGTTTCTTACAGAAATGCCAGATTTCTCCCAAATATATCACATCTTCTCCAAGAAATACAAGGGTTCTTCCTGAAATAGGACCTTTTCTCCCAAAAATTCCAGACTTCTCCCCCCAAATAGGACATTTTCTGCCAGACATGCCACATTTCTCCCAAACATATCACATCTTCTCCAAGAAATACCAGCTTTCCCCCTTGAAATAGGACCTTTTCACCCACAAATACCTCTTTTATCCCCAAAATAGGACAGTTTCTTCCAGACATGCCACATTTCTCCCACTTATATCACATCTTCTCCAAGAAATACCAGCTTTCCCCCTTCAAATAGGAACTTTTCACCCACAAATACCTGTTCTATCCCCAAAAGAGGACAGTTTCTTCCAGAAATGCCACATTTCTCCCAAATATATCACATCTCCTGCAAGAAATACCAGGTTCCCCCTTCAAATAGGACCTTTTCACCCACTAATACCTCTTTGATCCCCAAAAGAGGACAGTTTCTTCCAGAAATGCCACATTTCTCCCAAATATATCACATCTCCTGCAAGAAATACCAGGTTCCCCCTTCAAATAGGACCTTTTCACCACAAATACCTCTTTTATCCCCAAAAGATGACAGTTTCTTCCAGAAATGCCACATTTCTCCCAAATATATCACATCTTCTCCAAGAAATACCAGCTTTCCTCCTAGAAATAGGGCCTTTTCACCCACTAATACCTGTTTTATCCCCAAAAGAGGACAGTTTCTTCCAGACATGCCAGATTTCTCCCAAATATATCTCATCTCCAAGAAATAACAGGTTTCCCCCTTCAAATAGGACCTTTTCACCCACAAATACCTGTTTTATCCCCAGATTAGAACAGTTTCTGCCATACATGCCAGATTTCTCCCAAATATATCACATCTTCTCCAAGAAATAACAGCTTTCCCCCTTCAAATAGGACCTTTTCACCCACAAATACCTCTTTTATCCCCAAAAGAGGACAGTTTCTTCCAGAAAGGCCACATTTCTCCCTAATATATCACATCTTCTCCAAGAAATACAAGCTTTCCCCCTGGAAATATTACCTTTTCACCCACATATACCTCTTTTATCCCCAAAAGAGGACAGTTTCTTCCAGAAATGCCACATTTCTCCCAAATATATCACAACTCCTCCAAGAAATACCAGGTTTCCCCCTGGAAATAGGACCTTTTCACCCACAAATACCTCTTTTATCCCCAAAAGAGGACAGTTTCTTCCAGACATGCCACATTTCTCCTGAATATATCACATCTTCTCCAAGAAAAACAAGGATTCCTCCTGAAATAGGACCTTTTCACCCACTAATGCCTCTTTTATCCCCAAAAGAGGACAGTTTCTTCCAGACATGCCAGATTTCTCCCAAATATATCACATCTCCTCCAAGAAATACCAGGTTTCCCCCTTCAAATAGGACCTTTTCACCCACAAATACCTCTTTTATCCCCAAAATAGGACAGTTTCTTACAGAAATGCCAGATTTCTCCCAAATATATCACATCTTCTCCAAGAAATACAAGGGTTCTTCCTGAAATAGGACCTTTTCTCCCAAAAATTCCAGACTTCTCCCCCCAAATAGGACATTTTCTGCCAGACATGCCACATTTCTCCCAAACATATCACATCTTCTCCAAGAAATACCAGCTCTCCCCCTTGAAATAGGACCTTTTCACCCACAAATACCTCTTTTATCCCCAAAATAGGACAGTTTCTTCCAGACATGCCACATTTCTCCCACTTATATCACATCTTCTCCAAGAAATACCAGCTTTCCCCCTTCAAATAGGACCTTTTCACCCACAAATACCTGTTCTATCCCCAAAAGAGGACAGTTTCTTCCAGAAATGCCACATTTCTCCCAAATATATCACATCTCCTGCAAGAAATACCAGGTTCCCCCTTCAAATAGGACCTTTTCACCCAATAATACCTCTTTGATCCCCAAAAGAGGACAGTTTCTTCCAGAAATGCCACATTTCTCCCAAATATATCACATCTTCTCCAAGAAATACCAGGTTCCCCCTTCAAATAGGACCTTTTCACCACAAATACCTCTTTTATCCCCAAAAGATGACAGTTTCTTCCAGAAATGCCACATTTCTCCCAAATATATCACATCTTCTCCAAGAAATACCAGCTTTCCTCCTAGAAATAGGGCCTTTTCACCCACTAATACCTGTTTTATCCTCACAATAGGACAGTTTCTTCCAGACATGCCAGATTTCTCCCAAATAGATCACATCTTCTCCAAGAAATACCAGCTTTCCCCCTTCAAATAGGACCTTTTCACCCACAAATACCTGTTTTATCCCCAGATTAGAACAGTTTCTGCCATACATGCCAGATATCTCCCAAATAAATCACATCTTCTCCAAGAAAAACAAGGATTCCTGCTGAAATAGGATCTTTGCACCCACAAATACCTGTTTTATCCCCAAAATAGGACAGTTTCTTCCTGAAATGCCACATTTCTCCCAAATATATCACATCTTCTCCAAGAAATACCACGTTTCCCCCTTCGAACAGGACCTTTTCACCCACAAATACCTCTTTTATCAACAAAAGAGGACAGTTTCTTCCAGAAATGCCACATTTCTCACAAACATATCACATCTTATCCAAGAAATACCAGGTTTCCCCCTTCAAATAGGACCTTTTCACCCACAAATACCTCTTTTATCCGCAAAATAGGACAGTTTCTTCCAGAAAGGCCACATTTCTCCCAAATAGATCACATCTTCTCCACGAAATACCAGCTTTCCCCCTTGAAAGACGACCTTTTCACCCACAAATACCTCTTTTATCCCCAAAATAGGACAGTTTCTTCCAGACATGCCACATTTCTCCCAAATATATCACATCTTCTCCAAGAAATACCAGCTTTCCCCCTTCAAATAGGACCTTTTCACCCACAAATACCTCTTTTATCCCCAAAATAAGACAGATTCTGCCAGAAATTCCATATTTCTCCCAAATATATCACAACTCCTCCAAGAAATACCAGGTTTCCCCCTTCAATCAGGACCTTTTCTCCATGAAATACCTCTTTTATCCGCAAAATAGGACAGTTTCTTCCAGAAATGCCACATTTCTCCCAAATAGATCACATCTTCTCCAAGAAATACCAGCTTTCCCCCTTCAAATAGGACCTTTTCACCCACAAATACCTGTTTTATCCCCAAAAGAGGACAGTTTTTGCCAGAAATGCCACATTTCTCCCAAATATATCACATCTTCTCCAAGAAATACCAGGATTCCTCCTGAAATATGACCTTCTCACCCACAACTACCAGCCTTTTCCCCCCTATTTGGACATTTTCTTCTAGAAATGTCACATTTCTCCCAAATAGATCACATCTTCTCCAAGAAATACCAGGTTTCCCCCTTCAAATAGGACCTTTTCTCCATGAAATACCTGTTTTATCCCCAAAAGAGGACAGTTTCTTCCAGAAATGCCACATTTCTCCCAAATATATCACATCTTCTCCAAGAAATACCAGGTTTCCTCCTTCAAATAGGACCTTTTCACCCACAAATACCTGTTTCTTCCCCAAAATAGGACAGTTTCTTCCGGACATGCCACATTTCTCCCAAACATATCACATCTTCTCCAAGAAATACCAGCTTTCCCCCTTCAAATAGGACCTTTTCAAAAACAAAAACCTCTTTTATCCCCAAAAGAGGACAGTTTCTTCCAGAAAGGCCACATTTCTCCCAAATATATCACATCTTCTCCAAGAAATACCAGCTTTCCCCCTTCAAATAGGACCTTTTCAAAAACAAATACCTCTTTTATCCCCAAAATAGGACAGTGTCTTCCAGACATGCCACATTTCTCCCAAATAGATCACATCTTCTCCAAGAAATACCAGGTTTCCCCCTTCAAATAGGACCTATTCACCCACAAATACCTCTTTTATCCCCACAATAGGACAGTTTCTTCCAGAAAGGCCACATTTCTCCCAAATATAACACATCTCCAAGAAATACCAGGTTTCCCCCTAGAAATAGGGCCTTTTGTCCCACAAATACCTCTTTTATCCCCAAAAGAGGACATTTTCTTCCAGACATGCCACATTTCTTCCAAATATATCACATCTTCTCCAAGAAATACCAGGTTTCCCCCTTCAAATAGGACCTTTTCACCCACAAATACCTCTTTTATCAACAAAAGAGGACAGTTTCTGACAGAAATGCCACATTTCTCCCAAATAGACCTTTCCACAAAGAAATACCTGTTTGATCCCCAAAATAGGACAGTTTCTGCCAGAAATGCCACATTTCTCACAAATATATCACATCTCCTGCAAGAGGTATTAGTGGGTGAAATGGTCCAATTTCAAGGGGGAAAGCTGGTATTTCTTGCAGGAGATGTGATATACTTGGGGGAAATATGGCATTTCTGGAAGAAACTGTCCTCTTTTGGAGATAAATGAGGTATTTGTGGGTGAAAAGGTCCTATTTGAAGGGGGAAACCTGGTATTTCTTGGAGGAGATGAGATATATTTCGGAGAAATGTGGCATGTCTTGAAGAAACTGTCCTCTTTTGGGGATAAAAGAGGTATTTGTGGGTGAAAAGGTCCTATCTGAAGGGGGAAAGCTGGTATTTCTTGGAGAAGATGTGACATGTTTGGGAGAAATGTGGCCTTTCTGTAAGAAACTTTCCTATTTTGGGGATAAAAGAGGTATTTGTGGGAGAAAAGGTCCTATTTCAAGGGGTAAAGCTGGTATTTCTTGCAGGAGATGTGATATATTTGGAAGAAATGAGGCATGTCAGGAAGAAACTGTCCTCTTTTGGGGATAAAACAGGGATCTGTGAGAGAAAAGTTCCTATTTGAAGGGGGAAAGCTGGTATTTCTTGGAGAAGATGTGATATATTTGGGAGAAATGTGGCATTTCTGGCAGAAACTGTCCTATTTTGGGGATAAAAGTGGTATTAGTGGGTGAAAAGGTCCTATTTCAAGGGGGAACCCTGGTATTTCTTGGAGAAGATGTGATCTATTTGGGAGAAATGTGGCATTTCTGGAAGAAACTGTCCTATTTTAGGGATAAAAAGAGGTATTTGTTGGTGAAAAGGTCCTATTTGAAGGGGGAATGCTGGTATTTCTTGGAGAAGATGAGATATATTTGGGAGAAATGTGGCATTTCTGGCAGAAACTGTCCTCTTTTGGGGATAAAAAGAGGTATTTTTGGGTAAAAAGGTCCTATTTGAAGGGGGAAAGCTGGTATTTCTTGGAGAAGATGTGATATGTTTCGGAGAAATGTGGCATTTCTGGAAGAAACTGTTCTATTTTGGGGATAAAAGAGGTATTTGTGGGTTAAAAGGTCCTATTTGAAGCGGGAACCCTGGCATTTCTTGGAGAAGATGTGATATATTTGGGAGAAATGTGGCCTTTCTGGGAGAAACTGTCCTCTTTTGGGGATAAAAGAGGTATTTGTGGGTTAAAAGATCCGATTTCAGCAGGAATCCTTGTTTTTCTTGGAGAAGATGTGATATATTTGGGAGAAATCTGGCATGTCTGGAAGAAATTGTCCTATTTTGGGGATAAAAGAGGTATTTGTGGGTTAAAAGATCCTATTTCAGCAGGAATCCTTGTTTTTCTTGGAGAAGATGTGATTTATTTGGGAGATATCTGGCATGTATGGCAGAAACTGTTCTAATCGGGGGATAAAACAGGTATTTGTGGGTGAAAAGGTCCTATTTGAAGGGGGAAAGCTGGTATTTCTTGGAGAAGATGTGATCTATTTGGGAGAAATCTGGCATGTCTGGAAGAAACTGTCCTCTTTTGGGGATAAAACAGGTATTAGTGGGTGAAAAGGTCCTATTTCCAGGGGGAAAGCTGGTATTTCTTGGAGAAGATGTGATCTATTTGGGAGAAATCTGTCCTTTCTGGAAGAAAATGTCCAATTAGGGGAGAGAAGGCTGGTAGTTGTGGGTGAGAAGGTCCTTTTTCCAGGGGGAAAGCTGGTATTTCTTGGAGAAGATGTGATCTATTTGGGAGAAATGTGGCAAGTCTGGAAGAAACTGTCCTATTTTGAGGGATAAAAGAGGTATTTGTGGGTTTAAAAGGTCCTATTGGAAGGGGGAAACCTGGTATTTGTTGGAGAAGATGTGACATATTTGGGAGAAATGTGTCATTTCTGGAAGAAACTGTCCTCTTTAGGGGATAAAAGAGGTACTTGTGGGAGAAAAGGTCCTATTGGAAGGGGGAAACCTGGTATTTCTTGGAGAAGATGTGATACATTTGGGAGAAATCTGGCATTTCTAGAAGAAACTGTCCTATTTTGGGGATAAAAGAGGTATTTGTGGGTGAAAAGATCCTATTTGAAGGGGGAAAGCTGGTATTTCTTGGAGAAGATGTGATATAAGTGGGAGAAATGTGGCATTTCTGGCAGAAACTGTCCTATTTTGGGGATAAAAGAGGTATTAGTGGGTGAAAAGGTCCTATTTGAAGGGGGAAAGCTGATATTTCTTGGAGAAGATGTGATATATTTGGGAGAAATGTGGCATTTCTGGAAGAAACTGTCCTATTTTATTGATAAAAGAGGTATTTGTCGGAGAAAAGTTTCTATTTCAAGGGGGAAAGCTGGTATTTCTTGGAGAAGATGTGATATATTTGGGAGAAATGTGGCATTTCTGGAAGAAACTGTCTTATTTTGGGGATAAAAGAGGTATTTGTGGGTGAAAAGGTCCTATTTGAAGGGGGAAAGCTGGTATTTCTTGGAGGAGATGTGATATATTTGGGAGAAATGTGGCATTTCTGGAAGAAACTGTCCTATTTTGGGGATCAAAGAGGTATTTGTGGGTGAAAAGGTCCTATTTCAGGAAGAATCCTGGTATTTCTTGGAGAAGATGTGATATATTTGGGAGAAATGTGGCATTTCTGGAAGAAACTGTCCTATTTTGGGGATAAAAGAGGTATTTGTGGGTGAAAAGGTCCTATTTGATGAAGGAAACCTGGTATTTCTTGGAGAAGATGTGATATATTTGGGAGAAATGTGGCATGTCTGGAAGAAACTGTCCTATTTTGGGGATAAAACAGGTGTTTGTGGGTGAAAAGGTCCTATTTGAAGGGGGAACCTGGTATTTCTTGGAGAAGATGTGATATATTTGGGAGAAATGTGGCCTTTCTGGAAGAAACTGTCCTCTTTTGGGGATAAAAGAGGAATTTGTGTTTGAAAAGTTCCTATTTGAAGGGGGATAGCTGGTATTTCTTGGAGAAGATGTGATATATTTGGGAGAAATGTGGCATGTATGGCAGAAACTGTCCTCTTTTGGGGATAAAAGAGGTATTTGTGGGAGAAATGGTCCTATTTGAAGGGGGAAAGCTGGTATTTCTTGGAGAAGATGTGATATATTTGGGAGAAATGTGGCATGTCAGGAAGAAACTGTCCTCTTTTGGGGATAAAAGAGGTATTTGTGGGAGAAAAGGTCCTATTTGAAGGAGGAACCCTGGTATTTCTTGGAGAAGATGTGATATATTTGGGAGAAATCTGGCATGTCTGGAACAAACTGTCCAATTTGTGGGGAGAAGGCTGGTATTTGAGGGTGAAAAGGTCCTATTTGAAGGGGGAACCCTGGTATTTCTTGGAGAAGATGTGATATATTTGGGAGAAATGTGGCATTTCTGGAAGAAACTGTCCTCTTTTGGGGATCAAACAGGTATTTGTGGGTGATAAGGTCCTATTTGAAGGGGGAAACCTGGTATTTCTTGGAGAAGATGTGATCTATTCGGGAGAAATGTGGCATTTCTGGAAGAAACTGTCCTCTTCTGGGGATAAAAGAGGTATTTGTGGGTGAAAAGGTCCTATTTCTAGGGGGAAACCTGGTATTTCTTGGAGAAGATGTGATCTATTTGGGAGAAATGTGGCTTGTCTGGAAGAAACTGTCCTCTTTTGGGGATCAAACAGGTATTTGTGAGTGAAAAGGTCCTATTTGAAGGGGGAATCCTGGTATTTCTTGGAGAAGATGTGATATGTATGGGAGAAATGTGGCATTTCTGGAAGAAACTGTTCTATTTTGGGGAAGAAACAGGTATTTGTGGGAGAAAAGGTCCTATTTGAAGGGGGAAACCTGGTATTTCTTGGAGAAGATGTGATATATTTGGGAGAAATGTGGCATTTCTGGAAGAAACTGTCCTATTGTGGGTATAAAAGAGGTATTTGTGGGAGAAAAGTTCCTATTTGAAGGGGGAACCCTGGTATTTCTTGGAGGAGATGTGATCTATTTTGGAGAAATGTGGCATTTCTGGAAGAAACTGTCCTATTTTGGGGATAAAAGAGGTATTTGTGGGTGAAAAGGTCCTATTTCAGGAAGAATCCTGGTATTTCTTAGAGAAGATGTGATCTATTTGGGAGAAATCTGGCATTTCTGGAAGAAGATGTCCAATTTGAGGGATAAAAGAGGTATTTGTGGGTGAAAAGGTCCTATTTGAAGGGGGAAACCTGGAATTTCTTGGAGAAGATGTGATCTATTTGGGAGAAATGTGGCCTTTCTGGAAGAAACTGTCCTCTTTTGGGGATAAAAGAGGTATTTGTGGGTGAAAAGGTCCTATTTCCAGGGGAAAGCTGGTATTTCTTGGAGAAGATGTGATCTATTTGGGAGAAATGTGTCATGTCTGGACGAAACTGTCCTCTTTTGGGGATAAAAGAGGTATTTGTGGGTGAAAAGGTCCTATTTGAAGGGGGAAACGTGTTATTTCTTGGAGAAGATGTGATATATCTGGGAGAAATCTCGCATGTCTGGAAGAAACTGTCCTCTTTTGGGGATAAAACAGGTATTTGTGGGAGAAAAGGTCCTATTTGAAGGGGGAAAGCTGGTATTTCTTGGAGAAGATGTGTTATGTTTGGGAGAAATGTGGCTTTTTTGGAATAAACTGACCTCTTTTGGGGATAAAAGAGGTATTTGTGGGAGAAAAGGTCCTATTTCCAGGGGATACCTGGTATTTCTTGGAGAAGATGTGATATGTTTGGGAGAAATCTGGCATGTCTGGAAGAAACTGTTCTATTTTGGGGATAAAAGAGGTATTTGTAGGAGAAAAGGTCCTATTTCCAGGGGGAAACGTGGTATTTCTTGCAGGAGATGTGATATGTTTGGGAGTAAAGTGGCATTTCTGGAAGAAACTGTCCTATTGTTGGGATAAAAGTGGTATTTGTGGGTGAAAAGGTTCTATTTGAAGGGGAAAACGTGGTATTTCTTGGAGAAGATGTGATATATTTGGGAGAAATCTGGCATTTCTGGAAGAAGATGTCCAATTTGAGGAATAAAAGAGGTATTTGTGGGTGAAAAGGTCCTATTTGAAGGTGGAAAGCTGGTATTTCTTGGAGAAGATGTGATATATTTGGGAGAAATGTGGCATGTCTGGAAGAAACTGTCCTCTTTTGGGGATAAAAGTGGTATTTGTGGGAGAAAAGGTCCTATTTGAAGGGGGAAACGTGGTATTTCTTGGAGAAGATGTGATATATTTGGGAGAAATGTGTCATTTCTGGCAGAAAATGTCCTATTTTGGGGAAAAAAGAGGTATTTGTGGGAGAAAAGGACCTATTTGAAGGGGGAACCCTGGTATTTCTTGGAGAAGATGTGATATATTTGGGAGAAATCTGGCATGTCTGGAAGAAACTGTCCTATTTTCGGGATAAAACAGGTATTTGTGGGTGAAAAGATCCTATTTCAAGGGGGAAAGCTGGTATTTCTTCGAGGAGATGTGATATGTTTTGGAGAAATGTGGCATTTCTGGAAGAAACTGTCCTCTTTTGGGGATCAAAGAGGTATTTGCGGGAGATAAGGTCCTATTTGAAGGGGGAAAGCTGGTATTTCTTGGAGAAGATGTGATATATTTGGGAGAAATCTGGTCTTTCTGGAAGAAACTGTCCTCTTTTGGGGATAAAAGAGGTATTTGTGGGTGAAAATGTCCTATTTGAAGGGGGAAACCTGGTATTTCTTGGAGAAGATGTGATATATTTGGGAGAAATGTGGCATGTCTGGAAGAAACTGTCCTATTTTGGGGATAAAACAGGTGTTTGTGGGTGAAAAGTTCCTATTTGAAGGGGGAACCTGGTATTTCTTGGAGAAGATGTGATATATTTGGGAGAAATGTGGCCTTTCTGGAAGAAACTGTCCTCTTTTGGGGATAAAAGAGGAATTTGTGTTTGAAAAGGTCCTATTTGAAGGGGGATAGCTGGTATTTCTAGGAGAAGATGTGATATATTTGGGAGAAATGTGGCGTGTATGGCAGAAACTGTCCTATTTTGGGGATAAAAGAGGTATTTGTGGGAGAAAAGGTCCTATTTGAAGGGGGAAAGCTGGTATTTCTTGGAGAAGATGTGATATATTTGGGAGAAATGTGGCATGTCAGGAAGAAACTGTCCTCTTTTGGGGATAAAAGAGGTATTTGTGGGAGAAAAGGTCCTATTTGAAGGAGGAACCCTGGTATTTCTTGGAGAAGATGTGATATATTTGGGAGAAATCTGGCATGTCTGGAACAAACTGTCCAATTTGTGGGGAGAAGGCTGGTATTTGAGGGTGAAAAGGTCCTATTTGAAGGGGGAACCCTGGTATTTCTTGGAGAAGATGTGATATATTTGGGAGAAATGTGGCATTTCTGGAAGAAACTGTCCTCTTTTGGGGATCAAACAGGTATTTGTGGGTGATAAGGTCCTATTTGAAGGGGGAAAGCTGGTATTTCTTGGAGAAGATGTGATCTATTTGGGAGAAATGTGGCATTTCTGGAAGAAACTGACCTCTTGTGGGGATAAAAGAGGTATTTGTGGGTGAAAAGGTCCTATTTGAAGGGGGAAACCTGGTATTTCTTGGAGAAGATGTGATATATTTGGGAGAAATGTGGCTTGTCTGGAAGAAACTGTCCTCTTTTGGGGATCAAACAGGTATTTGTGAGTGAAAAGGTCCTATTTGAAGGGGGAAAGCTGGTATTTCTTGGAGAAGATGTGATATGTATGGGAGAAATGTGGCATTTCTGGAAGAAACTGTTCTATTTTGGGGAAGAAACAGGTATTTGTGGGAGAAAAGGTCCTATTTGAAGGGGGAAACCTGGTATTTCTTGGAGAAGATGTGATATATTTGGGAGAAATGTGGCATTTCTGGAAGAAACTGTCCTATTGTGGGTATAAAAGAGGTATTTGTGGGAGAAAAGTTCCTATTTGAAGGGGGAACCCTGGTATTTCTTGGAGGAGATGTGATCTATTTTGGAGAAATGTGGCATTTCTGGAAGAAACTGTCCTATTGTGGGGATAAAAGAGGTATTTGTTTTTGAAAAGGTCCTATTTCAGGAAGAATCCTGGTATTTCTTGGAGAAGATGTGATCTATTTGGGAGAAATCTGGCATTTCTGGAAGAAGATGTACAATTTGAGGGATAAAAGAGGTATTTGTGGGTGAAAAGGTCCTATTTGAAGGGGGAAACCTGGAATTTCTTGGAGAAGATGTGATCTATTTGGGAGAAATGTGGCCTTTCTGGAAGAAACTGTCCTCTTTTGGGGATAAAAGAGGTATTTGTGGGTGAAAAGGTCCTATTTCCAGGGGGAAAGCTGGTATTTCTTGGAGAAGATGTGATCTATTTGGGAGAAATGTGTCATGTCTGGAAGAAACTGTCCTCTTTTGGGGATAAAAGAGGTATTTGTGGGAGAAAAGGTCCTATTTGAAGGGGGAAAGCTGTTATTTCTTGGAGAAGATGTGATATATCTGGGAGAAATCTCGCATGTCTGGAAGAAACTGTCCTCTTTTGGGGATAAAACAGGTATTTGTGGGAGAAAAGGTCCTATTTGAAGGGGGAAAGCTGGTATTTCTTGGAGAAGATGTGTTATATTTGGGAGAAATGTGGCTTTTTTGGAATAAACTGTCCTCTTTTGGGGATAAAAGAGGTATTTGTGGGAGAAAAGGTCCTATTTCCAGGGGAATGCTGGTATTTCTTGGAGAAGATGTGATATGTTTGGGAGAAATCTGGCATGTCTGGAAGAAACTGTTCTATTTTGGGGATAAAAGAGGTATTTGTAGGAGAAAAGGTCCTATTTCCAGGGGGAAACGTGGTATTTCTTGCAGGAGATGTGATATGTTTGGGAGAAAAGTGGCATTTCTGGAAGAAACTGTCCTATTGTGGGGATAAAAGTGGTATTTGCGGGTGAAAAGGTCCTATTTGAAGGGGAAAACGTGGTATTTCTTGTAGAAGATGTGATATATTTGGGAGAAATCTGGCATTTCTGGAAGAAGATGTCCAATTTGAGGAATAAAAGAGGTATTTGTGGGTGAAAAGGTCCTATTTGAAGGTGGAAATCTGGTATTTCTTGGAGAAGATGTGATATATTTGGGAGAAATGTGGCATGTCTGGAAGAAACTGTCCTATTTTGGGGATAAAAGTGGTATTTGTGGGAGAAAAGGTCCTATTTGAAGGGGGAAACCTGGTATTTCTTGGAGAAGATGTGATATATTTGGGAGAAATGTGTCATTTCTGGCAGAAAATGTCCTATTTTGGGGAAAAAAGAGGTATTTGTGGGAGAAAAGGACCTATTTGAAGGGGGAACCCTGGTATTTCTTGGAGAAGATGTGATATATTTGGGAGAAATCTGGCATGTCTGGAAGAAACTGTCCTATTTTCGGGATAAAACAGGTATTTGTGGGTGAAAAGATCCTATTTCAAGGGGGAAAGCTGGTATTTCTTCGAGGAGATGTGATATGTTTTGGAGAAATGTGGCATTTCTGGAAGAAACTGTCCTCTTTTGGGGATCAAAGAGGTATTTGCGGGAGATAAGGTCCTATTTGAAGGGGGAAAGCTGGTATTTCTTGGAGAAGATGTGATATATTTGGGAGAAATCTGGTCTTTCTGGAAGAAACTGTCCTCTTTTGGGGATAAAAGAGGTATTTGTGGGTGAAAATGTCCTATTTGAAGGGGGAAACCTGGTATTTCTTGGAGAAGATGTGATATATTTGGGAGAAATGTGGCATGTCTGGAAGAAACTGTCCTATTTTGGGGATAAAACAGGTGTTTGTGGGTGAAAATGTCCTATTTGAAGGGGGAACCTGGTATTTCTTGGAGAAGATGTGATATATTTGGGAGAAATGTGGCCTTTCTGGAAGAAACTGTCCTCTTTTGGGGATAAAAGAGGAATTTGTGTTTGAAAAGGTCCTATTTGAAGGGGGATAGCTGGTATTTCTAGGAGAAGATGTGATCTATTTGGGAGAAATGTGGCATGTATGGCAGAAACTGTCCTATTTTGGGGATAAAAGAGGTATTTGTGGGAGAAAAGGTCCTATTTGAAGGGGGAAAGCTGGTATTTCTTGGAGAAGATGTGATATATTTGGGAGAAATGTGGCATGTCAGGAAGAAACTGTCCTCTTTTGGGGATAAAAGAGGTATTTGTGGGAGAAAAGGTCCTATTTGAAGGAGGAACCCTGGTATTTCTTGGAGAAGATGTGATATATTTGGGAGAAATCTGGCATGTCTGGAACAAACTGTCCAATTTGTGGGGAGAAGGCTGGTATTTGAGGGTGAAAAGGTCCTATTTCAGGAGGAATCCTGGTATTTCTTGGAGAAGATGTGATATATTTGGGAGAAATGTGGCATGTCCGGAAGAAACTGTCCTCTTTTTGGGATCAAACAGGTATTTGTGGGTGATAAGGTCCTATTTGAAGGGGGAAACCTGGTATTTCTTGGAGAAGATGTGATCTATTTGGGAGAAATGTGGCATTTCTGGAAGAAACTGTCCTCTTCTGGGGATAAAAGAGGTATTTGTGGGTGAAAAGGTCCTATTTCTAGGAGGAAACCTGGTATTTCTTGGAGAAGATGTGATATATTTGGGAGAAATGTGGCATTTCTGGAAGAAACTGTCCTCTTTTGGGGATAAAAGTGGTATTTGTGGGAGAAAAGGTCCTATTTGAAGGGGGAAACCTGGTATTTCTTGGAGAAGGTGTGATATATTTGGGAGAAATGTGTCATTTCAGGCAGAAAATGTCCTATTTTGGGGAAAAAAGAGGTATTTGTGGGAGAAAAGGACCTATTTGAAGGGGGAACCCTGGTATTTCTTGGAGAAGATGTGATATATTTGGGAGAAATGTGGCATTTCTGGAAGAAACTGTCCTCTTTTGGGGATAAAAGAGGTATTTGTGGGTGAAAAGATCCTATTTCAAGGGGGAAAGCTGGTATTTCTTCGAGGAGATGTGATATGTTTTGGAGAAATGTGGCATTTCTGGAAGAAACTGTCCTCTTTTGGGGATCAAAGAGGTATTTGTGTTTGAAAAGGTCCTATTTGAAGGGGGAAAGCTGGTATTTCTTGGAGAAGATGTGATATATTTGGGAGAAATCTGGTCTTTCTGGAAGAAACTGTCCTCTTTTGGGGATAAAAGAGGTATTTGTGGGTGAAAATGTCCTATTTGAAGGGGGAAACCTGGTATTTCTTGGAGAAGATGTGATATATTTGGGAGAAATGTGGCATTTCTGGAAGACAATGTCCCATTTTGGGGATAAATAGGTATTTGTGGGAGAAAAGGTCCCATTTGTAGGGGGAACCCTGGTATTTCTTGGAGAAGATGTGATATATTTGGGAGAAATGTGGCATGTCTGGAAGAAACTGTCCTATTTTGGGGATAAAACAGGTATTTGTGGGTGAAAAGGTCCTATTTGAAGGGGGAAACCTGGTATTTCTTGGAGAAGATGTTATCTATTTGGGAGAAATCTGGCATTTCTGGAAGAAACTGTTCTATTTTGGGGATAAAACAGGTATTTGTGGGGAAAACGTCCTATTTGAAGGGGGAAAGCTGGTATATCTTGGAGAAGATGTGATCTATTTGGAGAAATGTGGCATTTCTGGAAGAAACTGACCTATTTTGGGGATAAAAGAGGTATTTGTGGGTGATAAGTTCCTATTTGAAGGGGGAAACCTGGTATTTCTTGGAGAAGATGTGATATATTTGGGAGAAATGTGGCTTGTCTGGAAGAAACTGTCCTCTTTTGGGGATCAAACAGGTATTTGTGAGTGAAAAGGTCCTATTTGAAGGGGGAAAGCTGGTATTTCTTGGAGAAGATGTGATATGTATGGGAGAAATGTGGCATTTCTGGAAGAAACTGTTCTATTTTGGGGAAGAAACAGGTATTTGTGGGAGAAAAGGTCCTATTTGAAGGGGGAAACCTGGTATTTCTTGGAGAAGATGTGATATATTTGGGAGAAATGTGGCATTTCTGGAAGAAACTGTCCTATTGTGGGTATAAAAGAGGTATTTGTGGGAGAAAAGTTCCTATTTGAAGGGGGAAAGCTGGTATTTCTTGGAGGAGATGTGATCTATTTTGGAGAAATGTGGCATTTCTGGAAGAAACTGTCCTATTGTGGGGATAAAAGAGGTATTTGTGGGTGAAAAGGTCCTATTTCAGGAAGAATCCTGGTATTTCTTGGAGAAGATGTGATCTATTTGGGAGAAATCTGGCATTTCTGGAAGAAGATGTCCAATTTGAGGGATAAAAGAGGTATTTGTGGGTGAAAAGGTCCTATTTGAAGGGGGAAACCTGGAATTTCTTGGAGAAGATGTGATCTATTTGGGAGAAATGTGGCCTTTCTGGAAGAAACTGTCCTCTTTTGGGGATAAAAGAGGTATTTGTGGGTGAAAAGGTCCTATTTCCAGGGGGAAAGCTGGTATTTCTTGGAGAAGATGTGATCTATTTGGGAGAAATGTGTCATGTCTGGAAGAAACTGTCCTCTTTTGGGGATAAAAGAGGTATTTGTGGGTGAAAAGGTCCTATTTGAAGGGGGAAAGCTGTTATTTCTTGGAGAAGATGTGATATATCTGGGAGAAATCTCGCATGTCTGGAAGAAACTGTCCTCTTTTGGGGATAAAACAGGTATTTGTGGGAGAAAAGGTCCTATTTGAAGGGGGAAAGCTGGTATTTCTTGGAGAAGATGTGTTATATTTGGGAGAAATGTGGCTTTTTTGGAATAAACTGTCCTCTTTTGGGGATAAAAGAGGTATTTGTGGGAGAAAAGGTCCTATTTCCAGGGGAAACCTGGTATTTCTTGGAGAAGATGTGATATGTTTGGGAGAAATCTGGCATGTCTGGAAGAAACTGTTCTATTTTGGGGATAAAAGAGGTATTTGTAGGAGAAAAGGTCCTATTTCCAGGGGGAAACGTGGTATTTCTTGCAGGAGATGTGATATGTTTGGGAGAAAAGTGGCATTTCTGGAAGAAACTGTCCTATTGTGGGGATAAAAGTGGTATTTGTGGGTGAAAGGCTCCTATTTGAAGGGGAAAACGTGGTATTTCTTGTAGAAGTTGTGATATATTTGGGAGAAATCTGGCATTTCTGGAAGAAGATGTCCAATTTGAGGAATAAAAGAGGTATTTGTGGGTGAAAAGGTCCTATTTGAAGGTGGAAAGCTGGTATTTCTTGGAGAAGATGTGATATATTTGGGAGAAATGTGGCATGTCTGGAAGAAACTGTCCTCTTTTGGGGATAAAAGTGGTATTTGTGGGAGAAAAGGTCCTATTTGAAGGGGGAAACCTGGTATTTCTTGGAGAAGATGTGATATATTTGGGAGAAATGTGTCATTTCTGGCAGAAAATGTCCTATTTTGGGGAAAAAAGAGGTATTTGTGGGAGAAAAGGACCTATTTGAAGGGGGAACCCTGGTATTTCTTGGAGAAGATGTGATATATTTGGGAGAAATCTGGCATGTCTGGAAGAAACTGTCCTATTTTCGGGATAAAACAGGTATTTGTGGGTGAAAAGATCCTATTTCAAGGGGGAAAGCTGGTATTTCTTCGAGGAGATGTGATATGTTTTGGAGAAATGTGGCATTTCTGGAAGAAACTGTCCTCTTTTGGGGATCAAAGAGGTATTTGCGGGAGATAAGGTCCTATTTGAAGGGGGAAAGCTGGTATTTCTTGGAGAAGATGTGATATATTTGGGAGAAATCTGGTCTTTCTGGAAGAAACTGTCCTCTTTTGGGGATAAAAGAGGTATTTGTGGGTGAAAATGTCCTATTTGAAGGGGGAAACCTGGTATTTCTTGGAGAAGATGTGATATATTTGGGAGAAATGTGGCATGTCTGGAAGAAACTGTCCTATTTTGGGGATAAAACAGGTGTTTGTGGGTGAAAAGGTCCTATTTGAAGGGGGAACCAGGTATTTCTTGGAGAAGATGTGATATATTTGGGAGAAATGTGGCCTTTCTGGAAGAAACTGTCCTCTTTTGGGGATAAAAGAGGAATTTGTGTTTGAAAAGGTCCTATTTGAAGGGGGATAGCTGGTATTTCTAGGAGAAGATGTGATCTATTTGGGAGAAATGTGGCATGTATGGCAGAAACTGTCCTATTTTGGGGATAAAAGAGGTATTTGTGGGAGAAAAGGTCCTATTTGAAGGGGGAAAGCTGGTATTTCTTGGAGAAGATGTGATATATTTGGGAGAAATGTGGCATGTCAGGAAGAAACTGTCCTCTTTTGGGGATAAAAGAGGTATTTGTGGGAGAAAAGGTCCTATTTGAAGGAGGAACCCTGGTATTTCTTGGAGAAGATGTGATATATTTGGGAGAAATCTGGCATGTCTGGAACAAACTGTCCAATTTGTGGGGAGAAGGCTGGTATTTGAGGGTGAAAAGGTCCTATTTCAGGAGGAATCCTGGTATTTCTTGGAGAAGATGTGATATATTTGGGAGAAATGTGGCATGTCCGGAAGAAACTGTCCTCTTTTTGGGATCAAACAGGTATTTGTGGGTGATAAGGTCCTATTTCAAGGGGGAAACCTGGTATTTCTTGGAGAAGATGTGATCTATTTGGGAGAAATGTGGCATTTCTGGAAGAAACTGTCCTATTTTGGGGATAAAAGAGGTATTTGTGGGTGAAAAGATCCTATTTCTAGGGGGAAACCTGGTATTTCTTGGAGAAGATGTGATATATTTGGGAGAAATGTGGCATTTCTGGAAGAAACTGTCCTATTTTGGGGATCAAACAGGTATTTGTGAGTGAAAAGGTCCTATTTGAAGGGGGAAACCTGGTATTTCTTGGAGAAGATGTGATATATTTGGGAGAAATGTGGCATTTCTGGAAGAAACTGTTCTATTTTGGGGAAGAAACAGGTATTTGTGGGAGAAAAGGTCCTATTTGAAGGGGGAAACCTGGTATTTCTTGGAGAAGATGTGATATATTTGGGAGAAATGTGGCATTTCTGGAAGAAACTGTCCTATTGTGGGTATAAAAGAGGTATTTCTGGGAGAAAAGTTCCTATTTGAAGGGGGAACCCTGGTATTTCTTGGAGGAGATGTGATCTATTTTGGAGAAATGTGGCATTTCTGGAAGAAAATGTCCTATTTTGGGGATAAAAGAGGTATTTGTGGGTGAAAAGGTCCTATTTAAGGAAGAATCCTGGTATTTCTTGGAGAAGATGTGATCTATTTGGGAGAAATCTGGCATTTCTGGAAGAAGATGTCCAATTTGAGGGATAAAAGAGGTATTTGTGGGAGAAAAGGTCTTATTTGAAGGGGGAACCCTGGAATTTCTTGGAGAAGATGTGATCTATTTGGGAGAAATGTGGCCTTTCTGGAAGAAACTGTCCTCTTTTGGGGATAAAAGAGGTATTTGTGGGTGAAAAGGTCCTATTTCCAGGGGGAAAGCTGGTATTTCTTGGAGAAGATGTGATCTATTTGGGAGAAATGTGGCATTTCTGGAAGAAACTGTCCTCTTTTGGGGATAAAAGAGGTATTTGTGGGTGAAAAGGTCCTATTTGAAGGGGGAAACGTGTTATTTCTTGGAGAAGATGTGATATATCTGGGAGAAATCTCGCATGTCTGGAAGAAACTGTCCTCTTTTGGGGATAAAAGAGGTATTTGTGGGAGAAAAGGTCCTATTTGAAGGGGGAAAGCTGGTATTTCTTGGAGAAGATGTGTTATATTTGGGAGAAATGTGGCTTTTTTGGAATAAACTGTCCTCTTTTGGGGATAAAAGAGGTATTTGTGGGAGAAAAGGTCCTATTTCCAGGGGATACCTGGTATTTCTTGGAGAAGATGTGATATGTTTGGGAGAAATCTGGCATGTCTGGAAGAAACTGTTCTATTTTGGGGATAAAAGAGGTATTTGTGGGAGAAAAGATCCTATTTCCAGGGGGAAACGTGGTATTTCTTGCAGGAGATGTGATATGTTTGGGAGAAAAGTGGCATTTCTGGAAGAAACTGTCCTATTGTGGGGATAAAAGTGGTATTTGTGGGTGAAAAGGTCCTATTTGAAGGGGAAAACGTGGTATTTCTTGTAGAAGATGTGATATATTTGGGAGAAATCTGGCATTTCTGGAAGAAGATGTCCAATTTGAGGAATAAAAGAGGTATTTGTGGGTGAAAAGGTCCTATTTGAAGGGGGAAAGCTGGTATTTCTTGGAGAAGATGTGATATATTTGGGAGAAATGTGGCATTTCTGGAAGAAACTGTCCTCTTTTGGGAAAAAAGTGGTATTTGTGGGAGAAAAGGTCCTATTTGAAGGGGGAAACCTGGTATTTCTTGGAGAAGGTGTGATATATTTGGGAGAAATGTGTCATTTCTGGCAGAAAATGTCCTATTTTGGGGAAAAAAGAGGTATTTGTGGGAGAAAAGGACCTATTTGAAGGGGGAACCCTGGTATTTCTTGGAGAAGATGTGATATATTTGGGAGAAATGTGGCATTTCTGGAAGAAACTGTCCTCTTTTGGGGATAAAAGAGGTATTTGTGGGAGAAAAGATCCTATTTCAAGGGGGAAAGCTGGTATTTCTTCGAGGAGATGTGATATGTTTTGGAGAAATGTGGCATTTCTGGAAGAAACTGTCCTCTTTTGGGGATCAAAGAGGTATTTGTGTTTGAAAAGGTCCTATTTGAAGGGGGAAAGCTGGTATTTCTTGGAGAAGATGTGATATATTTGGGAGAAATCTGGTCTTTCTGGAAGAAACTGTCCTCTTTTGGGGATAAAAGAGGTATTTGTGGGTGAAAATGTCCTATTTGAAGGGGGAAACCTGGTATTTCTTGGAGAAGATGTGATATATTTGGGAGAAATGTGGCATTTCTGGAAGACAATGTCCCATTTTGGGGATAAATAGGTATTTGTGGGAGAAAAGGTCCCATTTGTAGGGGGAACCCTGGTATTTCTTGGAGAAGATGTGATATATTTGGGAGAAATGTGGCATGTCTGGAAGAAACTGTCCTATTTTGGGGATAAAACAGGTATTTGTGGGTGAAAAGGTCCTATTTGAAGGGGGAAACCTGGTATTTCTTGGAGAAGATGTTATCTATTTGGGAGAAATCTGGCATTTCTGGAAGAAACTGTTCTATTTTGGGGATAAAACAGGTATTTGTGGGGAAAACGTCCTATTTGAAGGGGGAAAGCTGGTATATCTTGGAGGAGATGTGATCTATTTGGAGAAATGTGGCATTTCTGGAAGAAACTGTCCTATTTTGGGGATAAAAGAGGTATTTGTGGGTGATAAGTTCCTATTTGAAGGGGGAAACCTGGTATTTCTTGGAGAAGATGTGATATATTTGGGAGAAATGTGGCATGTCTGGATGAAACTGTCCTCTTTTAGGGATAAAAGAGGTATTTGTGTTTGAAAAGGTCCTATTTGAAGGGGGAAAGCTGGTATTTCTTGGAGAAGATGTGATCTATTTGGGAGAAATGTGGCATTTCTGGAAGAAACTGTCCTATTTTGGGGATAAAAGAGGTATTTGTGGGTGATAAGATCCTATTTGAAGGGGGAAAGCTGGTATTTCTTGGAGAAGATGTGATATGTTTCGGAGAAATGTGGCATTTCTGGAAGAAACTGTCCTATTTTGGGGATCAAACAGGTATTTGTGGGAGAAAAGGTCCTATTTGAAGGGGGAAAGCTGGTATTTCTTGGAGAAGATGTGATATATTTGGGAGAAATGTGGCATGTCAGGAAGAAACTGTCCTATTGTGGGGATAAAAGAGGTATTTGTGGGTGAAAAGGTCCTATTTGAAGGGGAAACCTGGTATTTCTTGGAGAAGATGTGATATATTTGGGAGAAATGTGGCATTTCTGGCATAAACTGTCCTCTTTTGGGGATAAAACAGGTATTTGTTTTTGAAAAGGACCTATTTGAAGGGGGAAAGCTGGTATTTCTTGGAGAAGATGTGATATATTTGGGAGAAATGTGGCATTTCTGGAAAAAACTGTCCTATTGTGAGAATAAAAGAGGTATTTGTGGGTGAAAAGGTCCTATTTGAAGGGGAAAACCTGGTATTTCTTGGAGAAGATGTGATATATTTGGGAGAAATGTGGCATGTCTTGAAGAATCTGTCCTCTTTTGGGGATAAAAGACGTATTTGTGGGTGAAAATGTCCTATTTCCAGAGGGGAAGGTGGTATTTCTTGGAGAAGATGTGATATATTTGGGAGAAATGTGGCATGTCTGGAAGAAACTGTCCTCCTTTGGGGTTAAAACAGGTATTTGTGGGAGAAAAGGTCCTATTTCAAGGGGGAAAGCTGGTATTTCTTGGAGAAGATGTGATATATTTGGGAGAAATCTGGCATTTCTGGAAAAAACAGTCCTCTTTTGGGGATAAAAGAGGTATTTGTGTTTGAAAAGGTCCTATTTGAAGGGGGAAAGCTGGTATTTCTTGGAGAAGATGTGATATGTTTGGGAGAAATGCGGCATTTCTGGAAGAAACTGTCCTCTTTTGGGGATCAAACAGGTATTTGTGGGTGAAAAGGTCCTATTTGAAGGGGGAAACCTGGTATTTCTTGGAGGAGATGTGAAATATTTGGGAGAAATGTGGCATTTCTGGAAGAAACTGTCCTATTGTGGGGATAAAAGAGGTATTTGTGTTTGAAAAGGTCCTATTTGAAGGGGGAAAGCTGGTATTTCTTGGAGGAGATGTGATCTATTTGGGAGAAATGTGGCATTTCTGGAAGGAACTGTCCTCTTTCGTTGATAAAAGAGGTATTTGTGTGAGAAAAGTTCCTTTTTGAAGGGGGAAAGCTGGTATTTCTTGGAGAAGATGTGATATATTTGGGAGAAATGTGGCATGTCTGGATGAAACTGTCCTCTTTAAGAGATAAAAGAGGTATTTGTGGGAGAAAAGGTCCTATTTGAAGGAGGAACCCTGGTATTTCTTGGAGAAGATGTGATATATTTGGGAGAAATGTGGCATTTCTGGAAGAAAATGTCCTATTTTGGGGATAAAAGAGGTATTTGTGGGTGAAAAATTCCTATTTGAAGGGGGAAAGCTGGTATTTCTTGGAGAAGATGTGATATATTAGGGAGAAATCTGGCATTTCTGGAAGAAACTGTCCTATTTGTGGGGAGAAGGCTGATATTTGTGGGTGAAAAGGTCCAATTTCAGGAAGAATCCTGGTATTTCTTGGAGAAGATGTGATCTATTTGGGAGAAATCTGGCATGTCTAGAAGAAACTGTCCTCTTTTGGGGATAAAAGAGGTATTTGTGGGTGAAAATGTCCTATTTCAAAGGGGAAACCTGGTATTTCTTGGAGGAGATGTGATCTATTTGGGAGAAATGTGGCATTTCTGGAAGAAACTGTCCTCTTTTGGGGATCAAACAGGGATTTGTTTTTGAAAAGGACCTATTTGAAGGGGGAAAGCTGGTATTTCTTGGAGAAGATGTGATATATTTGGGAGAAATGTGGCATGTCTTGAAGAATCTGTCCTCTTTTGGGGATAAAAGACGTATTTGTGGGTGAAAATGTCCTATTTCCAGAGGGGAAGGTGGTATTTCTTGGAGAAGATATGATATATTTGGGAGAAATGTGGCATGTCTGGAAGAAACTGTCCTCTTTTGGGGATAAAACAGGTATTTGTGGGAGAAAAGGTCCTATTTCCAGGGGGAAAGCTGGTATTTCTTGGAGAAGATGTGATATATTTGGGTGAAATCTGGCCTTTCTGGAAAAAACAGTCCTCTTTTGGGGATAAAAGAGGTATTTGTGTTTGAAAAGGTCCTATTTGAAGGGGGAAAGCTGGTATTTCTTGGAGAAGATGTGATATGTTTGGGAGAAATGCGGCATTTCTGGAAGAAACTGTCCTGTTTTGGGGATCAAAGAGGTATTTGTGGGAGAAAAGGTCCTATTTGAAGGGGGAAACCTGGTATTTCTTGGAGGAGATGTGATCTATTTGGGAGAAATCTGGCATTTCTGGAAGAAACTGTCCTCTTTTGGGGATCAGAGAGGTATTTGTTTTTGAAAAGGTCCTATTTGAAGGGGGAATGCTGGTATTTCTTGGAGAGATGTGATCTATTTGGGAGAAATGTGGCATTTCTGGAAGAAACTGTCCTCTTTTGGGATAAAAGAGGTATTTGTGTGAGAAAAGGTCCTTTTTGAAGGGGGAAAGCTGGTATTTCTTGGAGAAGATGTGATATATTTGGGAGCAATGTGGCATGTCTGGAAGAAACTGTCCTATTTTGGGGATAAAAGAGGTATTTGTGGGTGATAAGGTCCTATTTGATGGGGGAAACCTGGTATTTCTTGGAGAAGATGTGATATATTTGGGAGAAATGTGGCATGTCTGGATGAAACTGTCCTCTTTAAGGGATAAAAGAGGTATTTGTGGGAGAAAAGGTCCTATTTGAAGGAGGAACCCTGGTATTTCTTGGAGAAGATGTGATATATTTGGGAGAAATGTGGCATGTCAGGAAGAAACTGTCCTATTTTGGGGATAAAAGAGGTATTTGTGGGTGAAAAAGTCCTATTTGAAGGGGGAAAGCTGGTATTTCTTGGAGAAGATGTGATATATTTGGGAGAAATCTGGCATTTCTGGAAGAAACTTTCGTATTTGTGGGGAGAAGGCTGATATTTGTGGGTGAAAAGGTCCAATTTCAGGAAGAATCCTGGTATTTCTTGAAGAAGATGTGATCTATTTGGGAGAAATGTGGCATGTCTAGAAGAAACTGTCCTCTTCTGGGGATAAAAGAGGTATTTGTGGGTGAAAATGTCCTATTTCAAAGGGGAAACCTGGTATTTCTTGGAGAAGATGTGATATATTTGGGAGAAATCTGGCATGTCTGGAAGAAACTGTCCTATTTTGGGGATCAAACAGGGATTTGTGAGTGAAAAGGTCCTATTTGAAGGGGGAACCCTGGTATTTCTTGGAGAAGATGTGATATATTTGGGAGAAATGTGGCATTTCTGGAAGAAACTGTTCTATTTTAGGGATAAAACAGGTATTTGTGTTTGAAAAGGTCCTATTTGAAAAGGGAAACCTGGTATTTCTTGGAGAAGATGTGATCTATTTGGGAGAAATGTGGCATTTCTGGAAGAAACTGTCCTCTTTTGGGGATCAAACATGTATTTGTGGGAGAAAAGGTCCTATTTGAAGGGGGAAACCTGGTATTTCTTGCATAAGATGTGATCTATTTGGGAGAAATGTGGCATTTCTGGAAGAAACTGTCCTATTTTGGGGATAAAACAGGTATTTGTGGGAGAAAAGGTCCTATTTCCAGGGGGAAAGCTGGTAGTTCTTGGAGAAGATGTGATCTATTTGGGAGAAATGTGGCATTTCTGGAAGAAACTGTCCTCTTTTGGGGATAAAAGAGGTATTTGTGTGAGAAAAGGTCCTATTTGAAGGGGGAAACCTGGTATTTCTTGGAGAAGATGTGATCTATTTGGGAGAAATCTGGCATGTCTGGAAGAAACTGTCCTATTTCGGGGATCAAACAGGTATTTGTGGGTGAAAAGGTCCTATTTGAAGGGGAAAGCTGGTATTCCTTGGAGAAGATGTGATATATTTGTGAGAAATCTGGCCTTTCTGGAAATAACTGTCCTATTTTGGAGATAAAAGAGGTATTTGTGGGTGAAAAGATCCTATTTGAAGGGGGAAAGCTGGTATTCCTTGGAGAAGATGTGATCTATTTGGGAGAAATCTGGCATGTCTGGAAGAAACTGTCCTATTTCGGGGATCAAACAGGTATTTGTGGGTGAAAAGGTCCTATTTGAAGGGGGAAAGCTGGTATTTCTTGGAGAAGATGTGATATATTTGGGAGAAATGTGGCATTTCTGGAAGAAACTGTTCTCTTCTGGGTATCAAAGAGGTATCTGTGGGTGAAAAGGTCCTATTTGAAGGGGGAAACCTGGTATTTCTTGGAGAAGGTGTGATATATTTGGGAGAAAGGTGTCATTTCTGGCAGAAAATGTCCTATTTTGGGGATAAAAGAGGTATTTGTGGGAGATAAGGTCCTATTTGAAGGGGGAACCCTGGTATTTCTTGGAGAAGATGTGATATATTTGGGAGAAATCTGGCATGTCTGGAAGAAACTGTCCTATTTCGGGGATCAAACAGGTATTTGTGGGAGAAAAGGTCCTATTTGAAGGGGGAAAGCTGGTATTTCTTGGAGAAGATGTGATATATTTGGGAGAAATGTGGCATTTCTGGAAGAAACTGTCCTATTGTGGGGATAAAAGAGGTATTTGTGGGTGAAAAGGTCCTATTTGAAGGGGGAAAGCTGGTATTTCTTGGAGAAGATGTGATATGTTTCGGAGAAATGTGGCATTTCTGGAAGAAACTGTCCTCTTTTGGGGATCAAACAGGTATTTGTGGGAGAAAAGGTCCTATTTGAAGGGGGAAAGCTGGTATTTCTTGGAGAAGATGTGATATATTTGGGAGAAATGTGGCATGTCAGGAAGAAACTGTCCTATTGTGGGGATAAAAGAGGTATTTGTGGGTGAAAAGGTCCTATTTGAAGGGGGAAACCTGGTATTTCTTGGAGAAGATGTGATCTATTTGGGAGAAATGTGGCATTTCTGGCATAAACTGTCCTCTTTTGGGGATAAAACAGGTATTTGTTTTTGAAAAGGACCTATTTGAAGGGGGAAAGCTGGTATTTCTTGGAGAAGATGTGATATATTTGGGAGAAATGTGGCATTTCTGGAAGAAACTGTCCTATTGTGAGAATAAAAGAGGTATTTGTGGGTGAAACGGTCCTATTTGAAGGGGAAAACCTGGTATTTCTTGGAGAAGATGTGATATATTTGGGAGAAATGTGGCATGTCTTGATGAATCTGTCCTCTTTTGGGGATAAAAGACGTATTTGTGGGTGAAAATGTCCTATTTCCAGAGGGGAAGGTGGTATTTCTTGGAGAAGATGTGATATATTTGGGAGAAATGTGGCATGTCTGGAAGAAACTGTCCTCCTTTGGGGATAAAACAGGTATTTGTGGGAGAAAAGGTCCTATTTCAAGGGGGAAAGCCGGTATTTCTTGGAGAAGATGTGATATATTTGGGAGAAATCTGGCATTTCTGGAAAAAACAGTCCTCTATTGGGGATAAAAGAGGTATTTGTGTTTGAAAAGGTCCTATTTGAAGGGGGAAAGCTGGTATTTCTTGGAGAAGATGTGATATGTTTGGGAGAAATGCGGCATTTCTGGAAGAAACTGTCCTCTTTTGGGGATCAAACAGGTATTTGTGGGTGAAAAGGTCCTATTTGAAGGGGGAAACCTGGTATTTCTTGGAGGAGATGTGAAATATTTGGGAGAAATGTGGCATTTCTGGAAGAAACTGTCCTCTTTTGGGGATAAAAGAGGTATTTGTGTTTGAAAAGGTCCTATTTGAAGGGGGAAAGCTGGTATTTCTTGGAGGAGATGTGATCTATTTGGGAGAAATGTGGCATTTCTGGAAGGAACTGTCCTCTTTCGTTGATAAAAGAGGTATTTGTGTGAGAAAAGTTCCTTTTTGAAGGGGGAAAGCTGGTATTTCTTGGAGAAGATGTGATATATTTGGGAGAAATGTGGCATGTCTGGATGAAACTGTCCTCTTTAAGAGATAAAAGAGGTATTTGTGGGAGAAAAGGTCCTATTTGAAGGAGGAACCCTGGTATTTCTTGGAGAAGATGTGATATATTTGGGAGAAATGTGGCATTTCTGGAAGAAAATGTCCTATTTTGGGGATAAAAGAGGTATTTGTGGGTGAAAAACTCCTATTTGAAGGGGGAAACCTGGTATTTCTTGGAGAAGATGTGATATATTAGGGAGAAATCTGGCATTTCTGGAAGAAACTGTCCTATTTGTGGGGAGAAGGCTGATATTTGTGGGTGAAAAGGTCCAATTTCAGGAAGAATCCTGGTATTTCTTGGAGAAGATGTGATCTATTTGGGAGAAATGTGGCATGTCTAGAAGAAACTGTCCTCTTTTGGGGATAAAAGAGGTATTTGTGGGTGAAAATGTCCTATTTCAAAGGGGAAACCTGGTATTTCTTGGAGGAGATGTGATCTATTTGGGAGAAATGTGGCATTTCTGGAAGAAACTGTCCTCTTTTGGGGATCAAACAGGGATTTGTGAGTGAAAAGGTCCTATTTCCAGGGGGAACCCTGGTATTTCTTGTAGAAGATGTGATATATTTGGGAGAAATGTGGCATTTCTGGAAGAAACTGTTCTATTTTAGGGATAAAACAGGTATTTGTGTTTGAAAAGGTCCTATTTGAAGGGGGAAACCTGGTATTTCTTGGAGAAGATGTGATATATTTGGGAGAAATGTGGCATGTCAGGAAGAAACTGTCCTCTTTTGGGGATCAAACAGGTATTTGTGGGAGAAAAGGTCCTATTTGAAGGGGGAAAGCTGGTATTTCTTGGAGAAGATGTGATCTATTTGGGAGAAATGTGGCATTTCTGGAAGAAACTGTCCTCTTTTGGGGATAAAACAGGTATTTGTGTTTGAAAAGGTCCTATTTGAAGGGGGAAAGCTGGTAGTTCTTGGAGAAGATGTGATCTATTTGGGAGAAATGTGGCATTTCTGGAAGAAACTGTCCTCTTTTGGGGATAAAACAGGTATTTGTGGGAGAAAAGGTCCTATTTGAAGGGGGAAAGCTGGTATTTCTTGGAGAAGATGTGATCTATTTGGGAGAAATCTGGCATGTCTGGAAGAAACTGTCCTATTTCGGGGATCAAACAGGTATTTGTGGGTGAAAAGGTCCTATTTGAAGGGGGAAAGATGGTATTCCTTGGAGAAGATGTGATATATTTGTGAGAAATCTGGCCTTTCTGGAAATAACTGTCCTATTTTGGAGATAAAAGAGGTATTTGTGGGTGAAAAGGTCCTATTTGAAGGGGGAAACCTGGTATTTCTTGGAGAAGATGTGATATATTTGGGAGAAATCTGGCATGTCTGGAAGAAACTGTCCTCTTTTGGGGATAAAAGAGGTATTTGTGGGTGAAAAGGTCCTATTTGAAGGGGGAAACCTGGTATTTCTTGGAGAAGATGTGATATATTTGGGAGAAATGTGGCATTTCTGGAAGAAACTGTCCTATTTTGGGGATCAAACAGGTATTAGTGTGAGAAAAGGTCCTATTTGAAGGGGGAACCCTGGTATTTCTGGGAGAAGATGTGATATATTTGGGAGAAATGTGGCATTTCTGGAAGAAAATGTTCTCTTTTGGGTATCAAAGAGGTATCTGTGGGTGAAAAGGTCCTATTTGAAGGGGGAAACCTGGTATTTCTTGGAGAAGGTGTGATATATTTGGGAGAAAGGTGTCATTTCTGGCAGAAAATGTCCTATTTTGGGGATAAAAGAGGTATTTGTGGGAGAAAAGGTCCTATTTGAAGGGGGAAAGCTGGTATTTCTTGGAGAAGATGTGATATATTTGGGAGAAATGTGACATGTCAGGAAGAAACTGTCCTCTTTTGGGGATAAAACAGGTATTTGTGGGTGAAAAGGTCCTATTTGAAGGGGGAAACCTGGTATATCTTGGAGGAGATGTGATATGTTTTGGAGAAATGTTGCATTTCTGGAAGAAACTGTCCTATTTTGAGGATAAAACAGGTATTTGTGGGAGAAAAGGTCCTATTTCAAGGGGGAAAGCTGGTATTTCTTGGAGAAGATGTGATATATTTGGGAGAAATGTGGCATTTCTGGAAGAAACTGTCCAATTTTGGGGATAAAAGAGGTATTTGTTGGTGAAAGGGTCCTATTTACAGGGGGAAAGCTGGTATTTCTTGGAGAAGATGTGTTCTATTTGGGAGAAATGTGGCATTTCTGGAAGAAACTGTCCTCTTTTGGGGATCAAACAGGTATTTGTGGGAGAAAAGGTCCTATTTGAAGGGGGAAACCTGGTATTTCTTGGAGAAGATGTGATCTATTTGGGAGAAATCTGGCATGTCTGGAAGAAACTGTCCTCTTTTGGGGATAAAAGAGGTATTTGTGGGTGAAAAGGTCCTATTGGAAGGGGGAAAGCTGGTATTTCTTGGAGAAGATGTGATATATTTGGGAGAAATGTGGCATTTCTGGAAGAAACTGTTCTATTTTGGGGATAAAAGAGGTATTTGTGGGAGAAAAGGTCCTATTTGAACGGGGAAACCTGGTATTTCTTGGAGAAGATGTGATATATTTGGGAGAAATCTGGCATTTCTGGAAGAAACTGTCCTCTTTTGCGGATAAAAGAGGTATTTGTGGGTGAAAAGGTCCTATTTGAAGGGGGAAAGCTGGTATTTCTTGGAGAAGATGTGATATGTATGGGAGAAATGTGGCATTTCTGGAAGAAACTGTCCTATTTTGGGGATCAAACAGGTATTTGTGGGAGAAAAAGGTCCTATTTGAAGGGGGAAAGCTGGTATTTCTTGGAGAAGATGTGATATATTTGGGAGAAATGTGGCATTTCTGGAAGAAACTGTCCTATTTTGGGGATAAAACAGGTATTTGTGGGAGAAAAGGTCCTATTTGAAGGGGGAAACCTGGTATTTCTTGGAGAAGATGTGATATATTTGGGAGAAATGTGGCATTTCTGGAAGAAACTGTCCTATTTTGGGGATAAAAGAGGTATTTGTGGGAGAAAAGGTCCTATTTGAAGGGGGAAACCTGGTATTTCTTGGAGAAGATGTGATATATTTGGGAGAAATCTGGCATGTCTGGAAGAAACTGTCCTATTTCGGGGGTCAAACAGGTATTTGTGGGTGAAAAGGTCCTATTTGAAGGGGGAAAGCTGGTATTTCTTGGAGAAGATGTGATATATTTGGGAGAAATGTGGCATGTCTGGAAGAATCTGTCCTCTCTTGGGGATAAAAGAGGTATTTGTTTTTGAAAAGGTCCTATTTGAAGGGGGAAACCTGGTATTTCTTGGAGAAGATCTGATATGTTTCGGAGAATTGTGGCATTTCTGGAAGAAACTGTCCTCTTTTGGGGATAAAAGAGGTATTTGTGGGAGAAAAGGTCCTATTTGAAGGGGGAACCTGGTATTTCTTGGAGAAGATGTGATATATTTGGGAGAAATGTGGCATTTCTGGAAGAAACTGTTCTATTTTAGGGATAAAACAGGTATTTGTGTTTGAAAAGGTCTTATTTGAAGGGGGACACCTGGTATTTCTTGGAGAAGATGTGATATATTTGGGAGAAATGTGGCAATTCTGGAAGAAACTGTCCTATTGTGGGGATAAAAGAGGTATATGTGTGAGAAAAGGTCCTATTTGAAGGGGGAAAGCTGGTATTTCTTGGAGAAGATGTGATCTATTTGGGAGAAATGTGGCATTTCTGGCATAAACTGTCCTATTTTGGGGATAAAACAGGTATTTGTGGGTGAAAAGGTCCTATTTGAAGGGGGAAACCTGTTATTTCTTGGAGAAGATGTGATATATTTGGGCGAAATGTGGCATTTCAGGAAGAAACTGTCCTATTTTGGTGATAAATAAGGTATTTGTGGGTGAAAAGGTCCTATTTCCAGAGGGGAAGCTGGTATTTCAAGGAGAAGATGTGATATATTTGGGAGAAATGTGGCATTTCTGGATGAATCTGTCCAATTTTGGGGATAAAAGAGGTATTTGTGGCTGAAAAGGTCCTATTTGAAGGGGGAAAGCTGGTATTTCTTGGAGAAGATGTGATATATTTGGGAGAAATCTGGCATTTCTGGAAGAAACTGTCCTCCTTTGGGGATAAAAGAGGTATTTGTGGGAGAAAAGGTCCTATTTGAAGGGGGAAAGCTGGTATTTCTTGGAGAAGATGTGATATATTTGGGAGAAATGTGGCATTTCTGGAAGAAACTGCCCTCTTTTGGGGATAAAAGAGGTATTTGTGTTTGAAAAGGTCCTATTTGAAGGGGGAAAGCTGGTATTTCTTGGAGAAGATGTGATATATTTGGGAGAAATGTGGCATTTCTGGAAGAAACTGTCCTCTTTAGGGGTTAAAAGAGGTATTTGTGGGTGAAAAGGTCCTAATTGAAGGGGGAAAGCTGGTATTTCTTGGAGAAGATGTGATAAATTTGGGAGAAATGTGGCATTTCTGGAAGAAACTGTCCTATTGTGGGGATAAAAGAGGTATTTGTGGGTGAAAAAGTCCTATTTGAAGGGGGAAACCTGGTATTTCTTGGAGAAGATGTGATATGTTTGGGAGAAATGTGGCCATTCAGGAAGAAACTGTCCTATTTTGGGGATAAAAGAGGTATTTGTGGGAGAAAAGGTCCTATTTGTAGGGGGAACCCTGGTATTTCTTGGAGAAGATGTGATCTATTTGAGAGAAATGTGGCCTTTCTGGAAGAAACTGTCCTCTTTTGGGGATAAAACAGGTATTTGTGGGAGAAAAGGTCTTATTTCCAGAGGGGAAGGTGGTATTTCTTGGAGAAGATTTGATATATTTGGGAGAAATGTGGCATTTCTGGAAGAAACTGTCCTCTTTTGGGGATAAAACAGGTATTTGTGGGAGAAAAGGTCCTATTTGAAGGGGGAAAGCTGGTATTTCTTGGAGAAGATGTGATCTATTTGGGAGAAATCTGGCCTTTCTGGAAGAAACTGTTCTATTTTGGGGATAAAAGAGGTATTTGTGGAGAAAAGGTCCTATTTGAACGGGGAAAGCTGGTAGTTCTTGCAGGAAATGTGATATGTTTAGGAGTAATGTGGCCATTCTGGAAGAAACTGTCCTATTACGGGGATCAACCAGGTATTTGTGGGTGAAAAGGTCCTATTTGAAGGGGGAAAGCTGGTATTTCTTGGAGAAGATGTGATATATTTGGGAGAAATGTGGCCTTTCTGGAAGAAACTGTCCTATTTTGGGGATAAAAGAGGTATTTGTGGGAGAAAAAGTCGTATTTGAAGGGGGAAAGCTGGTATTTCTTGGAGAAGATGTGATCTATTTGGGAGAAATGTGGCATTTCTGGAAGAAAATGTACTATTTTGGGGATAAAAGAGGTATTTGTGGGTGATAAGGTCCTATTTGAAGGGGGAAACCTGGTATTTCTTGGAGAAGATGTGATATGTTTCGGAGAAATGTGGCATGTCTGGAAGAAACTGTCCTATTTTGGGGATAGAACAGGTATTTGTGGGTGAAAAGGTCCTATTTGAAGGGGGAAACCTGTTATTTCTTGGAGAAGATGTGATATATTTGGGAGAAATGTGGCATTTCTGGAAGAAACTGTCCTATTTTGGGGATAAAAGAGGTATTTCTGGGTGATAATGTACGAATTGAAGGGTGAAACGTGTTATTTCTTGGAGAAGATGTGATCTATTTGGGAGAAATGTGGCATTTCTGGAAGAAACTGTCCTATTTTGGGGATAAAAGAGGTATTTGTGGGAGAAAAGGTCCTATTTGAAGGGGGAAACCTGGTATTTCTTGGAGAAGATGTGATATATTTGGGAGAAATGTGGCATGTCAGGAAGAAAATGTCCTATTTTGGGGATAAAAGAGGTATTTGTGGGTGAATAGGTCCTATTTGAAGGGGGAAACCTGGTATTTCTTGGAGAAGATGTGATCTATTTGGGAGAAATGTGGCATTTCTGGAACAAACTGTTCTATTTTGGGGATAAAAGAGGTATTTCATGGAGAAAAGGTCCTATTTGAAGGGGGAAACCTGGTATTTCTTGGAGAAGATGTGATATATTTGGGAGAAATCTGGCATATCTATATGAAACTGTCCTCTTTTGGGGATAAAATAGGTATTTGTGGGTGAAAAGGTCCTATTTGAAGGGGGAAACCTGGTATTTCTTGGAGAAGATGTGATATATTTGGGCGAAATGTGGCATTTCTGGAAGAAACTGTCCTATTTTGGGGATAAAAGAGGTATTTGTGGGAGAAAAGGTCCTATTTGAAGGGGGAAAGCTGGTATTTCTGGGAGGAGATGTAATATATTTGGGAGAAATGTGGCATTTCTGGAAGAAACTGTCCTCTTTTGGGGATCAAAGAGGTATTTGTGTGAGAAAAGGTCCTATTTGAAGGGGGAAAGCTGGTATTTCTTGGAGAAGATGTGATATATTTGGGAGAAATGTGGCATGTCTGGAAGAAACTGTCCTATTTTGGGAATCAAACCGGGATTTGTGAGTGAAAAGGTCCTATTTGAAGGGGGAAAGCTGGTATTTCTTGGAGAAGATGTGATATATTTGGGAGAAATGTGGCCTTTCTGGAAGAAACTGTCCTCTTTTAGGGATAGAAGAGGTATTTGTGGGAGAAAAGGTCCTATTTGAAGGGGTAAAGCTGGTATTTCTTGGAGAAGATGTGATATATTTGGGAGAAATGTGGCATGTCTGGAAGAAACTGTCCTATTTTGGGAATCAAACCGGGATTTGTGAGTGAAAAGGTCCTACCTCAAGGGGGAAAGCTGATATTTCTTAGAGTAGATGTGATATATTTGGGGAAATCTGGCATTTCTGGAAGAAACTGTCCTCTTTTAGGGATAGAAGAGGTATTTGTGGGAGAAAAGGTCCTATTTGAAGGGGGAAAGCTGGTATTTCTTGGAGAAGATGTGATCTATTTTGGAGAAATGTGGCGTTTCTGGAAGAAACTGTCCTATTTTGGGGATAAAAGAGGTATTTGTGGGTGAAAAGGTCCTATTTGAAGGGGGAAAGCTGGTACTTCTTGGAGAAGATGTGATATATTTGGGAGAAATGTGGCATGTCTGGAAGTAACTGTCCTCTTTTGGGGATAAAAGAGGTATTTGTGGGTGAAAAGGTCCTATTTCAAGGGGGAAAGCTGGTATTTCTTGGAGAAGATGTGATCTATTTGGGAGAAATGTGGCATTTCTGGAAGAAACTGTCCTATTTTGGGGATAAAAGAGGTATTTGTGGGTGAAAAGGTCCTATTTGAAGGGGGAACCCTGGTATTTCTTGGAGAAGATGTGATATATTTGGTAGAAATCTGGTATGTCTGGAAGATACTGTTCTATCTTGGGGATAAAAGAGGTATTTGTGTGTGACAAGGTCCTATTTAAAGGGGGAATGCTGGTATTTCTTGGAGAAGATGTGATATATTTGGGAGAAATGTGGCATGTCTGGAAGAAACTGTCCTATTTTGAGGGATAAAAGAGGTATTTGTGGGGTTAAAAGGTCCTATTTGAAGGTGGAACCTGGTATTTCTTGGAGAAGATTTGATATACTATTACCAGGGGGAAAGCTGGTAGTTCTATCAGGAGATGTGATATATTTGGGAGAAATGTGGCATTTCTGGAAGAAACTGTCCTCTTTTGGGGATAAAACAGGTATTTGTGGGAGAAAAGGTCCTATTTCCAGGGGGAAAGCTGGTAGTTCTTGGAGAAGATGTGATATATTTGGGAGAAATGTGGCCTTTCTGGAAGAAACTGTCCTCTTTTGGAGATCAAACAGGTATTTGTGGGTGAAAAGTTCCTATTTGAAGGGGGAAACCTGGTATTTCTTGGAGAAGATGTGATATATTTGGGAGAAATGTGGCCTTTCTGGAAGAAACTGTCCTATTTTGGGGATAAAAGAGGTATTTGTGGGTGAAAAGGTCCTATTTAAAGGGGAAAGCTGGTAGTTCTTGCAGGAGATGTGATATATTTGGGAGAAATGCGGCATTTCTGGAAGAAACTGTCCTATTTTGGGTTTTAAACAGGGATTTGTGGGTGAAAAAGTCCTATTTGAAGGAGGAAACCTGGTATTTCTTGGAGAAGATGTGATATATTTGGTAGAAATCTGGTATGTCTGGAAGATACTGTTCTATCTTGGGGATAAAAGAGGTATTTGTGTGTGACAAGGTCCTATTTAAAGGGGGAAAGCTGGTATTTCTTGGAGAAGATGTGATATATTTGGGAGAAATGTGGCATTTCTGGAAGAAACTGCCCTATTTTGGGGATAAAAGAGGTATTTGTGGGTGAAAAGGTCCTATTTGAAGGTGGAACCTGGTATTTCTTGGAGAAGATTTGATATACTTGGGAGAAATGTGGCATGTCTGGAAGAAACTGCCCTCTTTTGGGGATAAAAGAGGTATTTGTGGGTGAAAAGGTCCTATTTCCAGAGGGGAAGGTGGTATTTCTTGGAGAAGATGTGATATATTTGGGAGAAATGTGGCATGTCTGGAAGAAACTGTCCTATTTTGGGGATAAAACAGGTATTTGTGGGAGAAAAGGTCCTATTTGAAGGGGAAAAGCTGGTATTTCTTGGAGAAGATGTGATATATTTGGGAGAAATGTGGCCTTTCTGGAAGAAACTGTCCTATTTTGGGGATAAAAGAGGTATTTGTGGAGAAAAGGTCCTATTTGAACAGGGAAAGCTGGTAGTTCTTGCAGGAGATGTGATATGTTTAGGAGTAATGTGGCCATTCTGGAAGAAACTGTCCTATTTCGGGGATCAAACAGGTATTTGTGGGAGAAAAGGTCCTATTTGAAGGGGGAAACCTGGTATTTCTTGGAGAAAATGTGATATATTTGGGAGAAATCTGGCATGTCTGGAAGAAACTGCCCTCTTTTGGGGATAAAACAGGTATTTGTGGGTGACAAGGTTCTATTTGAAGGGGGAAAGCTGGTATTTCTTGGAGAAGATGTGATATATTTGGGAGAAATCTGGCATGTCAGGAAGAAACTCTCCTATTTTTGGATTAAAGAGGGGGAAACGTGTTATTTCTTTTAGAAGATGTGATCTATTTGGGAGAAATGTGGCATGTCAGGAAGAAACTGTCCTCTTTTGGGGATAAAAGAGGTATTTGTGGGAGAAAAGGTCCTATTTGAAGGGGGAAATCTGGTATTTCTCGGAGAAGATGTGATATATTTGGGAGAAATGTGGCATGTCTGGAAGAAACAGTCCTCTTTTGGGGATAAAACAGGTATTTGTGGGTGAAAAGGTCCTATTTGAAGGGGGAACCCTGGTATTTCTTGGAGAAGATGTGAAATATTTGGGAGAAATCTGGCATGTCTGGAAGGAACTGTCCTCTTTTGGGAATAAAACAGGTATTTGTGGGAGAAAAAGGTCCTATTTCTAGGGGGAAATCTGGTATTTCTTGGAGAAGATGTGATCTATTTGGGAGAAATGTGGCATTTCTGGAAGAAACTGTCCTCTTTTGGGGATAAAACAGGTATTTGTGGGAGAAAAGGTCCTATTTGAAGGGGGAAAGCTGGAATTTCTTGGAGAAGATGTGATATGTTTCAGAGAAATCTGGCATTTCTGGAAGAAGATGTCCAATTTGAGGGATAAAAGAGGTATTTGTGGGTGAAAAGGTCCTATTTCCAGGGGGAAACCTGGTATTTCTTGGAGAAGATGTGATATATTTGGGAGAAATCTCACATGTCTGGAAGAAACTGTCCTATTTGGGGGGAGAGGACTGTTATTTGTGGGAGAAAAGGTCCTATTTCCAGCAGGAACCCTGGTATTTCTTGGAGAAGATGTGATATATTTGGGAGAAATGTGGCATTTCTGGAAGAAACTGTCCTATTTTGGGGATAAAAGAGGTATTTCTGGGTGATAATGTACGAATTGAAGGGTGAAACGTGTTATTTCTTGGAGTAGATGTGATATATTTGGGGGAAATCTGGCATGTCTGGAAGAAACTGCCCAATTTTAGGGATAGAAGAGGTATTTGTGGGAGAAAAGGTCCTATTTGAAGGGGGAAAGCTGGTATTTCTTGGAGAAGATGTGATCTATTTTGGAGAAATGTGGCGTTTCTGGAAGAAACTGTCCTATTTTGGGGATAAAAGAGGTATTTGTGGGAGAAAAGGTCCTATTTGAAGGGGGAAACCTGGTATTTCTTGGAGAAGATGTGATATATTTGGGAGAAATGTGGCATGTCTGGAAAAAACTGTCCTATTTTGGGGATAAAACAGGTATTTGTTGTTGACAAGCTTCTATTTGAAGGGGGAAACCTGGTATTTCTTGGAGAAGATGTGATCTATTTGGGAGAAATGTGGCATTTCTGGAAGAAACTGTCCTATTTTGTGAAGAAGGCTGGTATTTGCGGGTGAAAAGGTCCTATTTGAAGGGGGAACCCTGGTATTTCTTGGAGAAGGTGTGATATATTTGGGAGAAATGTGGCATGTCTGGAAAAAACTGTCCTATTTTGGGGATCAAACAGGTATTTTTGGGTGAAAAGGTCCTACCTCAAGGGGGAAAGCTGATATTTCTTGGAGTAGATGTGATATATTTGGGGGAAATCTGGCATTTCTGGAAGAAACTGTCCTCTTTTGGGGATAGAAGAGGTATTTGTGGGAGAAAAGGTCCTATTTGAAGGGGGAAAGCTGGTATTTCTTGGAGAAGATGTGATCTATTTTGGAGAAATGTGGCGTTTCTGGAAGAAACTGTCCTATTTTGGGGATAAAAGAGGTATTTGTGGGTGAAAAGGTCCTATTTGAAGGGGGAAAGCTGGTACTTCTTGGAGAAGATGTGATATATTTGGGAGAAATGTGGCATGTCTGGAAGTAACTGTCCTCTTTTGGGGATAAAAGAGGTATTTGTGGGTGAAAAGGTCCTATTTGAAGGGGGAAAGCTGGTATTTCTTGGAGAAGATGTGCTATATTTGGGAGAAATGTGGCATTTCTGGAAGAAACTGTCCTATTTTGGGGATAAAAGAGGTATTTGTGGGTGAAAAGGTCCTATTTGAAGGGGGAACCCTGGTATTTCTTGGAGAAGATGTGATATATTTGGTAGAAATCTGGTATGTCTGGAAGATACTGTTCTATCTTGGGGATAAAAGAGGTATTTGTGTGTGACAAGGTCCTATTTAAAGGGGAAATGCTGGTATTTCTTGGAGAAGATGTGATATATTTGGGAGAAATCTGGCCTTTATGGAAGAAACAGTCCTATTTTGGGGATCAAACAGGTATTTGTGGGAGAAAAGGTCCTATTACCAGGGGGAAAGCTGGTAGTTCTATCAGGAGATGTGATATATTTGGGGGAAATGTGGCATTTCTGGAAGAAGCTGTCCTCTTTTGGGGATAAAACAGGTATTTGTGGGAGAAAAGGTCCTATTTCCAGGGGGAAAGCTGGTAGTTCTTGGAGAAGATGTGATCTATTTGGGAGAAATGTGGCCTTTCTGGAAGAAACTGTCCTCTTTTGGAGATCAAACAGGTATTTGTGGGTGAAAAGTTCCTATTTGAAGGGGGAAACCTGGTATTTCTTGGAGAAGATGTGATATATTTGGGAGAAATTTGGCCTTTCTGGAAGAAACTGTCCTATTTTGGGGATAAAAGAGGTATTTGTGGGTGAAAAGGTCCTATTTAAAGGGGAAAGCTGGTAGTTCTTGCAGGAGATGTGATATATTTGGGAGAAATGCGGCATTTCTGGAAGAAACTGTACTATTTTGGGTTTTAAACAGGGATTTGTGGGTGAAAAAGTCCTATTTGAAGGAGGAAACCTGGTATTTCTTGGAGAAGACGTGATATGTTTCGGAGAAATGTGGCATTTCTGGAAGAAACTGTCCTATTTTGGGGATAAAAGAGGAATTTGTGGGTGAAATGGTCCTATTTGAAGGGGGAAAGCTGGTATTTCTTGGAGAAGATGTGATATATTTGGGAGAAATGTGGCATTTCTGGAAGAAACTGTCCTATTTTGGGGATAAAAGAGGTATTTGTGGGAGAAAAGGTCCTATTTGAAGGGGGAACCCTGGTATTTCTTGGAGAAGATGTGATCTATTTGAGAGAAATGTGGCATTTCTGGAAGAAACTGTCCTCTTTTGGGGATAAAACAGGTATTTGTGTTTGAAAAGGACCTATTTGAAGGGGGAAAGCTGGTATTTCTTGGAGAAGATGTGATATATTTGGGAGAAATGTGGCATGTCTGGAAGAAACTGTCCTATTTTGGGGATAAAACAGGTATTTGTGGGAGAAAAGGTCCTATTTGAAGTGGAAAAGCTGGTATTTCTTGGAGAAGATGTGATATATTTGGGAGAAATGTGGCCTTTCTGGAAGAAACTGTCCTATTTTGGGGATAAAAGAGGTATTTGTGGAGAAAAGGTCCTATTTGAACAGGGAAAGCTGGTAGTTCTTGCAGGAGATGTGATATGTTTAGGAGTAATGTGGCCATTCTGGAAGAAACTGTCCTATTTCGGGGATCAAACAGGTATTTGTGGGAGAAAAGGTCCTATTTGAAGGGGGAAAGCTGGTATTTCTTGGAGAAAATGTGATATATTTGGGAGAAATCTGGCATGTCTGGAAGAAACTGCCCTCTTTTGGGGATAAAAGAGGTATTTGTGGGTGACAAGGTTCTATTTGAAGGGGGAATCCTGGTATTTCTTGGAGAAGATGTGATATATTTGGGAGAAATCTGGCATGTCAGGAAGAAACTCTCCTATTTTTGGATTAAAGAGGGGGAAACCTGGTATTTCTTTTAGAAGATGTGATCTATTTGGGAGAAATGTGGCATGTCAGGAAGAAACTGTCCTCTTTTGGGGATAAAAGAGGTATTTGTGGGAGAAAAGGTCCTATTTGAAGGGGGAAATCTGGTATTTCTTGGAGAAGATGTGATATATTTGGGAGAAATGTGGCATGTCTGGAAGAAACTGTCCTCTTTTGGGGATAAAACAGGTATTTGTGGGTGAAAAGGTCCTATTTGAAGGGGGAACCCTGGTATTTCTTGGAGAAGATGTGATATATTTGGGAGAAATGTGGCATTTCTGACAGAAACTGTCCTATTTTGGGGATCAAACAGGTATTTGTGGGTGAGAAGTTTCTATTTGAAGGGGGAAATCTGGTATTTCTTGGAGAAGATGTGAAATATTTGGGAGAAATCTGGCATGTCTGGAAGAAACTGTCCTATTTTGGGGATAAAACAGGTATTTGTGGGAGAAAAAGGTCCTATTTCTAGGGGGAAACCTGGTATTTCTTGGAGAAGATGTGATCTATTTGGGAGAAATGTGGCATTTCTGGAAGAAACTGTCCTCTTTTGGGGATAAAACAGGTATTTGTGGGAGAAAAGGTCCTATTTGAAGGGGGAAAGCTGGTATTTCTTGGGGAAGATGTGATATGTTTCAGAGAAATCTGGCATTTCTGGAAGAAGATGTCCAATTTGAGGGATAAAAGAGGTATTTGTGGGTGAAAAGGTCCTATTTCCAGGGGGAACCCTGGTATTTCTTGGAGAAGATGTGATATATTTGGGAGAAATGTGGCATGTCTGGAAGAAACTGTCCTCTTTTGGGGATAAAAGAGGTATTTGTGGGTGAAAAGGTCCTATTTGAAGGGGGAGACCTGGTATTTCTTGGAGAAGATGTGATCTATTTGGGAGAAATGTGGCATTTCTGGAAGAAACTGTTCTCTTTTGGGGATCACAGAGGTATTTGTGGGTGAAAAAGTCCTATTTGAAGGGGGTAACTTGGTATTTCTTGGAGAAGATGTGATATATTTGGGAGAAATCTGGCATGTCTGGAAGAAACTGTCCTATTTTGGGGATAAAACAGGTATTTGTGGGAGAAAAAGGTCCTCTTTCCAGGGGGAAAGCTGGTATTTCTTGGAGGAGATGTGATATATTTGGGAGAAATGTGGCATGTATGGCAGAAACTGTTCTATTTTGGGGATCAAAGAGGTATTTCTGGGTGAAAAGGTCCTATTTGAAGGGGGAACCCTGGTATTTCTTGGAGAAGATGTGATATATTTGGGGGAAATGTGGCATTTCTGGAAGAAACTGTCCTATTTTAGGGATAAAACAGGTATTTGTGGGAGAAAAGGTCCTATTTGAAGGGGGAAACCCGGTATTTCTTGGAGAAGATGTGATATGTATGGGAGAAATGTGGCAATTCTGGAAGAAACTGTCCTATTGTGGGGATAAAAGAGGTATTTGTGGGAGAAAAGGTCCTATTTGAAGGGGGAAAGCTGGTATTTCTTGGAGAAGATGTGATCTATTTGGGAGAAATGTGGCATTTCTGGCATAAACTGTCCTATTTTGGGGATAAAAGAGGTATTTGTGGGTGAAAAGGTCCTATTTGAAGGGGGAACCGTGGTATTTTTTGGAGAAGATGTGATATATTTGGGAGAAATCTAGCATGTCTGGAAGAATCTGTCCAATTTTGGGGATAAAACAGGTATTTGTGGGTGAAAAGGTCCTATTGGAAGGGGGAACCGTGGTATTTTTTGGAGAAGATGTGATATATTTGGGAGAAATCTAGCATGTCTGGAAGAATCTGTCCAATTTTGGGGATAAAACAGGTATTTGTGGGAGAAAAGGTCCTATTTGAAGGGGGAAACGTGGTATTTCTTGGAGAAGATGTGATATATTTGGGAGAAATCTGGCATTTCTGGAAGAAACTGTCCTCTTTTGGGGATAAAAGAGGTATTTGTGGGAGAAAAGGTCCTATTTGAAGGGGGAAACCTGGTATTTCTTGGAGAAGATGTGATATATTTGGGAGAAATCTGGCCTTTCTGGAAGAAAATGTCCTCTTTTGGGGATAAAAGAGGTATTTGTGGGTGAAAAGGTCCTATTTGAAGGGGGAAAGCTGGTATTTCTTGGAGAAGATGTGATATATTTGGGAGAAATGTGGCATTTCTGGAAGAAACTGTCCTATTTTGGAGTTAAAAGAGGTATTTGTGGGTGAAAAAGTCCTGTTTGAAGGGGGAAAGCTGGTATTTCTTGGAGAAGATGTGATATATTTGGGAGAAATATGGCATTTCTGGAGGAAACTGTCCTCTTTTGGGGATAAAAGAGGTATTTGTGGGTGAAAAATTCCTATTTGAAGGGGGAAACCTGGTATTTCTTGGAGAAGATGTGATATGTTTGGGAGAAATGTGGCATTTCTGGAAGAAACTGTCCTATTTCGGGGATCAAACAGGTATATGTGGGTGAAAAGGTCCTATTTGTAGGGGGAACCCTGGTATTTCTTGGAGAAGATGTGATATATTTGGGAGAAATCTGGTATGTCTGGAAGAAAATGTTCAATATGAGGGATAAAAGAGGTATTTGTGGGAGAAAAGGTCCTATTTGAAGGGGGAAAGCTGGTATTTCTTGGAGAAGATGTGATCTATTTGGGAGAAATGTGGCATTTCTGGAAGAAGCTGTCCTCTTTTGGGGATAAAAGAGGTATTTGTGGGAGAAAAGGTCCTATTTGAAGGGGGAACCCTGGTATTTCTTGGAGAAGATGTGATATATTTGAGAGAAATGTGGCATGTCTGGAATAATCTGCCCTCTTTTGGGGATAAAACAGGTATTTGTGGGTGACAAGGTTCTATTTGAAGGGGGAATCCTGGTATTTCTTGGAGAAGATGTGATATATTTGGGAGAAATCTGGCATGTCAGGAAGAAACTCTCCTATTTTTGGATTAAAGAGGGGGAAACGTGTTATTTCTTTTAGAAGATGTGATCTATTTGGGAGAAATGTGGCATGTCAGGAAGAAACTGTCCTCTTTTGGGGATAAAAGAGGTATTTGTGGGAGAAAAGGTCCTATTTGAAGGGGGAAAGCTGGTATTTCTTGGAGAAGATGTGATATATTTGTTAGAAATGTGGCATGTCTGGAAGAAACTGTCCTCTTTTGGGGATAAAACAGGTATTTGTGGGTGAAAAGGTCCTATTTGAAGGGGGAACCCTGGTATTTCTTGAAGAAGATGTGATCTATTTGGGAGAAATGTGGCATGTATGGCAGAAACTGTTCTATTTTGGGGATCAAAGAGGTATTTGTGGGTGAAAAGGTCCTATTTGAAGGGGGAACCCTGGTATTTCTTGGAGAAGATGTGATATATTTGGGAGAAATGTGGCCTTTCTGGAAGAAACTGTCCTATTTTGGGGATCAAACAGGGATTTGTGAGTGAAAATGTCCTATTTCCAGGGGGAACCCTGGTATTTCTTGGAGAAGATGTGATATATTTGGGGGAAATGTGGCATTTCTGGAAGAAACTGTCCTATTTTAGGGATAAAACAGGTATTTGTGGGAGAAAAGGTCCTATTTGAAGGGGGAATCCTGGTATTTCTTGGAGAAGATGTGATATGTATTGGAGAAATGTGGCAATTCTGGAAGAAACTGTCCTATTGTGGGGATAAAAGAGGTATTTGTGGGAGAAAAGGTCCTATTTGAAGGGGGAAAGCTGGTATTTCTTGGAGAAGATGTGATCTATTTGGGAGAAATGTGGCATTTCTGGCATAAACTGTCCTATTTTGGGGATAAAACAGGTATTTGTGGGTGAAAAGGTCCTATTTGAAGGGGGAAACCTGTTATTTCTTGGAGAAGATGTGATATATTTGGGCGAAATGTGGCATTTCTGGAATAAACTGTCGTATTTTGGGGATAAAACAGGTATTTGTGGGTGAAAAGGTCCTATTTGAAGGGGGAACCGTGGTATTTTTTGGAGAAGATGTGATATATTTGGGAGAAATCTAGCATGTCTGGAGGAATCTGTCCAATTTTGGGGATAAAAGAGGTATTTGTGGGTGAAAAGGTCCTATTTCCAGAGGGGAAGCAGGTATTTCAAGGAGAAGATGTGATGTATTTGGGAGAAATGTGGCATTTCTGGATGAAACTGTCCAATTTTGGGGATAAAAGAGGTATTTGTGGGAGAAAAGGTCCTATTTGAAGGGGGAAAGCTGGTATTTCTTGGAGAAGATGTGATCTATTTGGGAGAAATCTGGCATTTCTGGAAGAAACTGTCCTCTTTTGGGGATAAAAGAGGTATTTGTGGGAGAAAGTTTCCTATTTGAAGGGGGAACCCTGGTATTTCTTGGAGAAGATGTGATATATTTGGGAGAAATCTGGCCTTTCTGGAAGAAAATGTCCTCTTTTGGGGATAAAAGAGGTATTTGTGGGTGAAAAGGTCCTATTTGAAGGGGGAAAGCTGGTATTTCTTGGAGAAGATGTGATATATTTGGGAGAAATGTGGCATTTCTGGAAGAAACTGTCCTATTTTGGGGTTAAAAGAGGTATTTGTGGGTGAAAAAGTCCTATTTGAAGGGGGAAAGCTGATATTTCTTGGAGAAGATGTGATATATTTGGGAGAAATGTGGCATTTCTGGAGGAAACTGTCCTCTTTTGGGGATAAAAGAGGTATTTGTGGGTGAAAAATTCCTATTTCAAGGGGGAAACCTGGTATTTCTTGGAGAAGATGTGATATGTTTGGGAGAAATGTGGCATTTCTGGAAGAAACTGTCCTATTTTGGGGATCAAACAGGTATATGTGGGTGAAAAGGTCCTATTTGTAGGGGGAACCCTGGTATTTCTTGGAGAAGATGTGATATATTTGGGAGAAATCTGGTATGTCTGGAAGAAAATGTCCAATTTGAAGGATAAAAGAGGTATTTGTGGGAGAAAAGGTCCTATTTGAGGGGGGAAAGCTGGTATTTCTTGGAGAAGATGTGATCTATTTGGGAGAAATGTGGCATTTCTGGAAGAAACTGTCCTATTTTGGGGATAAAAGAGGTATTTGTGGGAGAAAAGGTCCTATTTGAAGGGGGAACCCTGGTATTTCTTGGAGAAGATGTGATATATTTGAGAGAAATGTGGCATTTCTGGAAGAAACTGTCCTCTTTTGGGGATAAAACAGGTATTTGTGTTTGAAAAGGACCTATTTGAAGGGGGAAAGCTGGTATTTCTTGGAGAAGATGTGATATATTTGGCCGAAATTTCGCATTGCTGGAAGAAACTGCCCTATTTTGGGGATAAAAGAGGTATTTGTGGGTGAAAAGGTCCTATTTGAAGGGGGAATCCTGGTATTTCTTGGAGAAGATGTGATATGTATGGGAGAAATGTGGCAATTCTGGAAGAAACTGTCCAATTTTGGGGATAAAAGAGGTATTTGTGGGAGAAAAGGTCCTATTTGAAGGGGGAATCCTGGTATTTCTTGGAGAAGATGTGATCTATTTGGGAGAAATGTGGCATTTCTGGAAGAAAATGTCCTCTTTTGGGGATAAAACAGGTATTTGTGGGTGAAAAGATCCTATTTGAAGGGGGAAACCTGTTATTTCTTGGAGAAGATGTGATATATTTGGGAGAAATGTGGCATTTCTGGAATAAACTGTCCTATTTTGGGGATAAAACAGGTATTTGTGGGTGAAAAGGTCCTATTTGAAGGGGGAACCGTGGTATTTTTTGGAGAAGATGTGATATATTTGGGAGAAATCTAGCATGTCTGGAAGAATCTGTCCAATTTTGGGGATAAAAGAGGTATTTGTGGGTGAAAAGGTCCTATTTCCAGAGGGGAAGCAGGTATTTCAAGGAGAAGATGTGATGTATTTGGGAGAAATGTGGCATTTCTGGATGAAACTGTCCAATTTTGGGGATAAAAGAGGTATTTGTGGGAGAAAAGGTCCTATTTGAAGGGGGAAACCTGGTATTTCTTGGAGAAGATGTGATATATTTGGGAGAAATCTGGCCTTTCTGGAAGGAAATGTCCTCTTTTGGGGATAAAACAGGTATTTGTGGGTGAAAAGGTCCTATTTGAAGGGGGAAAGCTGGTATTTCTTGGAGAAGATGTGATATATTTGGGAGAAATGTGGCATTTCTGGAAGAAACTGTCCTATTTTGGGGTGAAAAGAGGTATTTGTGGGTGAAAAAGTCCTATTTGAAGGGGGAAAGCTGGTATTTCTTGGAGAAGATGTGATATATTTGGGAGAAATGTGGCATTTCTGGAGGAAACTGTCCTCTTTTGGGGATAAAAGAGGTATTTGTGGGTGAAAAATTCCTATTTGAAGGGGGAAAGCTGGTATTTCTTGGAGAAGATGTGATATGTTTGGGAGAAATGTGGCATTTCTGGAAGAAACTGTCCTATTTTGGGGATCAAACAGGTATATGTGGGTGAAAAGGTCCTATTTGTAGGGGGAACCCTGGTATTTCTTGGAGAAGATGTGATATGTTATGGAGAAATCTGGTATGTCTGGAAGAAAATGTCCAAATTGTGGGATAAAAGAGGTATTTGTGGGAAAAAAGGTCCTATTTGAAGGGGGAAAGCTGGTATTTCTTGGAGAAGATGTGATCTATTTGGGAGAAATGTGGCATTTCTGGAAGAAACTGTCCTATTTTGGGGATAAAAGAGGTATTTGTGGGAGAAAAGGTCCTATTTGAAGGGGGAACCCTGGTATTTCTTGGAGAAGATGTGATATATTTGAGAGAAATGTGGCATTTCTGGAAGAAACTGTCCTCTTTTGGGGATAAAACAGGTATTTGTGTTTGAAAAGGACCTATTTGAAGGGGGAAAGCTGGTATTTCTTGGAGAAGATGTGATATATTTGGCCGAAATTTCGCATTTCTGGAAGAAACTGCCCTATTTTGGGGATAAAAGAGGTATTTGTGGGTGAAAAGGTCCTATTTGAAGGTAGAACCTGCTATTTCTTGGAGAAGATTTGATATACTTGGGAGAAATGTGGCATGTCTGGAAGAAACTGCCCTCTTTTGGGGATAAAACAGGTATTTGTGGGTGAAAAGGTCCTATTTGAAGGGGAAAAGCTGGTATTTCTTGGAGAAGATGTGATATATTTGGGAGAAATGTGGCATGTCTGGCAGAAACTGTCCTATTTTGGGGATAAAAGAGGTATTTGTGGAGAAAAGGTCCTATTTGAACAGGGAAAGCTGGTAGTTCTTGCAGGAGATGTGATATGTTTAGGAGTAATGTGGCCATTCTGGAAGAAACTGTCCTATTTCGGGGATCAAACAGGTATTTGTGGGAGAAAAGGTCCTATTTGAAGGGGGAACCCTGGTATTTCTTGGAGAAGATGTGATATATTTGGGAGAAATGTGGCATGTCTGGAAGAAACTGTCCTCTTTTGGGGATAAAAGAGGTATTTGTGGGTGACAAGGTCCTATTTGAAGGGGGAATCCTGGTATTTCTTGGAGAAGATGTGATATATTTGGGAGAAATCTGGCAAGTCAGGAAGAAACTCTCCTATTTTTGGATTAAAGAGGGGGAAACGTGTTATTTCTTTTAGAAGATGTGATCTATTTGGGAGAAATGTGGCATGTCAGGAAGAAACTGTCCTCTTTTGGGGATAAAAGAGGTATTTGTGGGAGAAAAGGTCCTATTTGAAGGGGGAAATCTGGTATTTCTTGGAGAAGATGTGATATATTTGGGAGAAATGTGGCATGTCTGGAAGAAACTGTCCTCTTTTGGGGAAGAAACAGGTATTTGTGGGTGAAAAGGTCCTATTTGAAGGGGGAACCCTGGTATTTCTTGGAGAAGATGTGATCTATTTGGGAGAAATGTGGCATTTCTGGAAGAAACTGTCCTATTTTGGGGATCAAACAGGTATTTGTGGGTGAGAAGTTTCTATTTGAAGGGGGAAATCTGGTATTTCTTGGAGAAGATGTGAAATATTTGGGAGAAATCTGGCATGTCTGGAAGAAACTGTCCTATTTTGGGAATAAAACAGGTCTTTGTGGGAGAAAAAGGTCCTATTTCTAGGGGGAAACCTGGTATTTCTTGGAGAAGATGTGATATATTTCGGAGAAATGTGACATTTCTGGAAGAAACTGTCCTATTTTGGGGATAAAAGAGGTATTTGTGGGAGAAAAGGTCCTATTTGAAGGGGGAAAGCTGGTATTTCTTGGAGAAGATGTGATAAGTTTCAGAGAAATCTGGCATTTCTGGAAGAAGATGTCCAATTTGAGGGATAAAAGAGGTATTTGTGGGTGAAAAGCTCCTATTTCCAGGGGGAAACCTGGTATTTCTTGGAGAAGATGTGATATATTTGGGAGAAATCTCACATGTCTGGAAGAAACTGTCCTATTTGGGGGAAGAGGGCTGTTATTTGTGGGAGAAAATGTCCTATTTCCAGCAGGAACCCTGGTATTTCTTGGAGAAGATGTGATATATTTGGGAGAAATGTGGCATTTCTGGAAGAAACTGTTCTCTTTTGGGGATCACAGAGGTATTTGTGGGTGAAAAAGTCCTATTTGAAGGGGGTAACCTGGTATTTCTTGGAGAAGATGTGATATATTTCGGAGAAATCTGGCATTTCTGGAAGAAACTGTCCTCTTTTGGGGATAAAACAGGTATTTGTGGGAGAAAAGGTCCTATTTCAAGGGGGAAACCTGGTATTTCTTGGAGAAGATGTGATATATTTGGGAGAAATCTGGCATTTCTGGAAGAAAATGTCCTATTTGGGGGGAGAAGGCTGGTATTTGTGGGTGAAAAGGTCCAATTTCAAGGGGATAAAACAGGTATTTCTTGGAGAAGATGCGATATATTTGGGAGAAATGTGGCATGTCTGGAAAAAACTGTCTTATTTTGGGGATCAAACAGGTATTTTTGGGTGAAAAGGTCCTCTTTCAAGGGGGAAAGCTGGTATTTCTTGGAGTAGATGTGATATATTTGGGAGAAATCTGGCATTTCTGGAAGAAACTGTCCTCTTTTAGGGATAGAAGAGGTATTTGTGGGAGAAAAGGTCCTATTTGAAGGGGGAAAGCTGTTATTTCTTGGAGAAGATGTGATCTATTTGGGAGAAATGTGGCATTTCTGGAGGAAACTGTCCTATTTTGGGGATAAAACAGGTATTTGTGGGTGAAAAGGTCCTATTTCAAGAGGGAAACCTGGTATTTCTTGGAGAAGATGTGATATATTTGGGAGAAATGTGGCATGTCTGGCAGAAACTGTCCTCTTTTGGGGATAAAAGAGGTATTTGTGGGAGAAAAGGTCCTATTTCCAGGGGGAAAGCTGGTAGTTCTTGGAGAAGATGTGATATATTTGGGAGAAATGTGGCCTTTCTGGAAGAAACTGTCCTATTTTGGGGATCAAACAGGTATTTGTGGGTGAAAAGGTCCTATTTGAAGGGGGAAACCTGGTATTTCTTGGAGAAGATGTGATCTATTTGGGAGAAATGTGGCATGTCTGGAAGAAAATGTCCTATTTTGGGGATAAAAGAGGTATTTGTGTGTGAAAAGGTCCTATTTGAAGGGGGAACCCTGGTATTTCTTGGAGAAGATGTGATATATTTGGGAGAAATGTGGCATTTCTGGAAGAAACTGTCCTATTTTGGGTTTCAAACAGGGATTTGTGGGTGAAAATGTCCTATTTGAAGGAGGAAACCTGGTATTTCTTGGAGAAGACGTGATATGTTTCGGAGAAATGTGGCATTTCTGGAAGAAACTGTCCTCTTTTGGGGATAAAAGAGGAATTTGTGGGTGAAATGGTCCTATTTGAAGGGGGAAACCTGGTATTTCTTGGAGAAGATGTGATATATTTGGGAGAAATGTGGCATTTCTGGAAGAAAATGTTCTATTTTGGCAATAGAAAAGGTATTTGTGGGAGAAAAGGTCCTCTTTCAAGGGGGAAAGCTGGTATTTCTTGGAGTAGATGTGATATATTTGGGAGAAATCTGGCATGTCTGGAAGAAACTGTCCTCTATTAGGGATAGAAGAGGTATTTGTGGGAGAAAAGGTCCTATTTGAAGGGGGAAACCTGGTATTTCTTGGAGAAGATGTGATATATTAGGGAGAAATGTGGCATTTCTGGAAGAAACTGTTCTATTTTGGGGATAAAAGAGGTATTTGTGGGTGAAAAGGTCCTATTTGAAGGGGGAAACCTGGTATTTCTTGGAGAAGATGTGATATGTTTCGGAGAAAGCTGGCATGTCTGGAAGAAACTGTCCAATTTTGGGGATCAAACAGGTATTTGTGGGTGAAAAGGTCCTATTTGAAGGGGGAACCCTGGTATTTCTTGGAGAAGATGTGATCTATTTGGGAGAAATCTGGCATGCTGGCTGAAACTGTCCTATTTTGGGGATAAAACAGGTATTTGTGGGAGAAAAAGGTCCTAATTGAATGGGGAAAGCTGGTCGTTCTTGCAGGAGATGTGATATATTTGGGAGAAATGTGGCATTTCTGGAACAAACTGTTCTATTTCGGGGATAAAAGAGGTATTTGTGGGAGAAAAGGTCCTATTTGAAGGGGGAAACGTGGTATTTCTTGGAGAAGATGTGATATATTTGGGAGAAATGTGGCCTTTCTGGAAGAAACTGTCCTCTTTTGGGGATAAAAGAGGTATTTGTGGGTGAAAAGGTCCTTTTTGAAGGGGGAAACCTGGTATTTCTTGGAGAAGATGTGATATGTTTCGGAGAAACCTGGCATTTCTGGAAGAAGATGTCCAATTTTGGGGATAAAAGAGGTATTTGTGGGAGAAAAGGTCCTATTTGAAGGGTGAAAGCTGGTATTTCTTGGAGAAGATGTGATATATTTGGGAGAAATGTGGCCTTTCTGGAAGAAACTGTCCTATTTGGGGGGAGAGGGCTGTTATTTGTGGGAGAAAAGGTCCTATTTCCAGCGGGAACCCTGGTATTTCTTGGAGAAGATGTGATCTATTTGGGAGAAATGTGGCATTTCTGGAAGAAACTGTCCTATTTTGGGGATAAAAGAGGTATTTGTGGGTGAAAAGTTCCTATTTCCAGGGGAATAGCAGGTATACCTTTGAGTAGATGTGATATATTTTGGAGAAATGAGGCATTTCTGGAAGAAACTGTCCTATTTTAGGGATAAAACAGGTATTTGTGGGAGAAAAGGTCCTATTTGAAGGGGGAACCCTGGTATTTCTTGGAGAAGATGTGATATATTTGGGAGAAATGTGGCATGTCTGGAAGAAAATGTCCTATTTTGGGGAGAAGGCTGGTATTTGTGGGTGAAAAGGTCCTATTTCAGGATGAATCCTGGTATTTCTTGGAGAAGATGTGATCTATTTGGGAGAAATGTGGCATGTCTGGAAGAAACTGTCCTCTTTTGGGGATCAAACAGGTATTTGTGGGTGAAAAGGTCCTATTTGAAGGGGGAAACCTGGTATTTCTTGGAGAAGATGTGATATATTTGTTAGAAATGTGGCATTTCTGGAAGAAACTGTCCTCTTTTGGGGATAAGAGAGGTATTTGTGGGTGAAAACGTCCTATTTGAAGGGGGAATGGTGGTATTTCTTGGAGAAGATGTGATATATTTGGAGATATCGGGCATTTCTGGCAGAAACTGTCCTCTTTGGGGATAAAACAGGTATTTGTGGGTGAAAAGGTCCTATTTGAAGGGGGAAACCTGGTATTTCTTGGAGAAGATGTGATCTATTTGGGAGAAATGTGGCATGTCTGGAAGAAACTGTCCTCTTTTGGGGATAAAACAGGTATTTGTGTGTGACAAGGTTCTATTTCAAGGGGGAATCCTGGTATTTCTTGGAGAAGATGTGATGTATTTGGGAGAAATCTGGCATGTCAGGAAGAAACTCTCCTATTTTTGGATTAAAGAGGTATTTGTGGGAGAAATGTCCTATTTCAAGGGGGAAACATATTATTTCTTTTAGAAGATGTGATCTATTTGGGAGAAATGTGGCATGTCAGGAAGAAACTGTCCTCCTTTGGGGATAAAAGAGGTAATTGTGGGAGAAAAGGTCCTATTTCAAGGGGGAAATCTGGTATTTCTTGGAGAAGATGTGATCTATTTGGGAGAAATGTGGCATGTCAGGAAGAAACTGTCCTATTTTGGGGATAAAAGAGGTATTTGTGGGTGAAAAGGTCCTAATTGAATGGGGAAAGCTGGTATTTGTTGGAGAAGATGTGATATATTTGGGAGAAATGTGGCCTATCTGGAAGAAACTGTCCTATTTTGGGGATCAAACAGGTATTTGTGGGTGAGAAGTTTCTATTTAAAGGGGGAAATCTGGTATATCTTGGAGAAGATGTGAAATATTTGGGAGAAATCTGGCATGCCTGGAAGAAACTGTCCTATTTTGGGGATAAAACAGGTATTTGTGGGAGAAAAGGTCCTATTTGAAGGGGGAAAGCTGGTATTTCTTGGAGAAGATGTGATATGTTTCAGAGAAATCTGGCATTTCTGGAAGAAGATGTCCAATTTGAGGGATAAAAGAGGTATTTGTGGGTGAAAAGGTCCTATTTCCAGGGGGAACCCTGGTATTTCTTGGAGAAGATGTGATATATTTGGGAGAAATCTCCCATGTCTGGAAGAAACTGTCCTATTTGGGGGGAGAGGGCAGTTATTTGTGGGAGAAAAGGTCCTATTTCCAGCAGGAACCCTAGTATTTGTTGGAGAAGATGTGATATATTTGGGAGAAATGTGGCATGTCTGGAAGAAACTGTCCTATTTTGGGGATAAAAGAGGTATTTGTGGGTGAAAAGTTCCTATTTGAAGGGGGAAAGCTGGTATTTCTTGGTGAAGATGTGATCTATTTGGGAGAAATTTGGCATTTCTGGAAGAAACTGTTCTCTTTTGGGGATCTCAGTGGTATTTGTGGGTGAAAAAGTCCTATTTGAAGGGGGAAACCTGGTATTTCTTGGAGAAGATGTGATATGTTTCGGAGAAATGTGGCATTTCTGGAAGAAACTGTCCTATTTTGTGGATCAAACAGGTATTCGTGGGTGAAAAGGTCCTATTTGAAGGGGGAACCCTGGTATTTCTTGGAGAAGATGTGATATATTTGGGAGAAATCTGGCATGTCAGGAAGAAAATGTCCTATTTCGGGGGAGAAGGCTGGTATTTATGGGTGAAAAGGTCCAATTTCAAGGGGGAAAGCTGGTATTTCTTGGAGAAGATGTGATATATTTGGGAGAAATGTGGCATGTCTGGAATAAACTGTCCTATTTTGGGGATCAAACAGGTATTTGTGGGAGAAAAGGTCCTATTACCAGGGGGAAAGCTGGTAGTTCTTGCAGGAGATGTGATATATTTGGGAGAAATCTGGCATTTCTGGAAGAAACTGTCCTCTTTTGGGGTTAAAAGAGGTATTTGTTGGAGAAAAGGTCCTATTTCCAGGGGGAAAGCTGGTAGTTCTTGCAGGAGATGTGATATATTTGGGAGAAATGTGGCCTTTCTGGAAGAAACTGTCCTATTTTGGAGATCAAACAGGTATTTGTGGGTGAAAAGGTCCTATTTGAAGGGGGAAAGCTGGTATTTCTTGGAGAAGATGTGATACATTTGGGAGAAATGTGGCATTTCTAGAAGAAACTGTCCTATTTTGGGGATAAAAGAGGTATTTGTGGGTGAAAAGGTCCTATTTCCAGGGGGAAAGCTGGTAGTTCTTGCAGGAGATGTGATATATTTGGGAGAAATGCGGCATGTCTGGAAGAAACTGTCCTATTTTGGGTTTCAAACAGGGATTTGTGGGTGAAAAAGTCCTATTTGAAGGAGGAAACCTGGTATTTCTTGGAGAAGACGTGATATGTTTCGGAGAAATGTGGCATTTCTGGAAGAAACTGTCCTCTTTTAGGGATAGAAGAGGTATTTGTGGGAGAAAAGGTCCTATTTCAAGGGGGAACCGTGGTATTTCTTGGAGAAGATGTGATATATTTGGGAGAAATGTGGCATGTATGGCAGAAACTGTTCTATTTTGGGGATCAAAGAGGTATTTGTGGGTGAAAAGGTCCTATTTGAAGGGGGAACCCTGGTATTTCTTGGAGAAGATGTGATATGTTTCGGAGAAATCTGGCATGTCTGGAAGAAACTGTCCTCTTTTGGGGATAAAAGAGATATTTGTGGGTGAAAAGGTCCTATTTGAAGGGGGAAAGCTGGTATTTCTTGGAGAAGATGTGATATATTTGGGAGAAATCTGGCATTTCTGGAAGAAGATGTCCAATTTGAGGGGTAAAAGAGGAATTCGTGGGTGAAAAGGACCTATTTGAAGGGGGAAACCTGGTATTTCTTGGAGAAGATGTGATCTATTTGGGAGAAATGTGGCATGTCTGGAAGAAAATGTCCTATTTTGGGGAGAAGGCTGGTATTTGTGGGTGAAAAGGTCCTATTTGAAGGGGGAAACCTGGTATTTCTTGGAGAAGATGTGATCTATTTTGGAGAAATGTTGCATTACTGGAAGAAACTGTCCTAATTTTGGGGATAAAACAGGTATTTGTTGGTGAAAAGGTCCTATTTGAAGGGGGAACCGTGGTATTTCTTGGAGAAGATGTGATATATTTGGGAGAAAAGTGGCATGTCTGGAAGAAACTGTCCTATTTTGGGGATAAAACAGGTATTTGTGGGTGAAAAGGTCCTAATTGAAGGGGGAAAGCTGGTATTTCTTGGAGAAGATGTGATATATTTGGGAGAAATGTGCCATGTCTGGAAAAAACTGTCCTATTTTGGGGATCAAACAGGTATTTTTGGGTGAAAAGGTCCTCTTTCAAGGGGGAAAGATGGTATTTCTTGGTGTAGATTTGATATATTTGGGAGAAATCTGGCATTTCTGGCAGAAACTGTCCTCTTTTAGGGATAGAAGTGGTATTTGTGGGAGAAAAGGTCCTATTTGAAGGGGGAAAGCTGGTATTTCTTGGAGAAGATGTGATATATTTGGGAGAAATGTGGCATGTCTGGAAGAAACTGTCCTCTTTTGGGGATAAAACAGGTATTTGTTGTTGACAGGGTCCTATTTGAAGGGGGAAACCTGCTATTTCTTGGAGAAGATGTGATACATTTGGGAGAAATCTGGCATGTCTGGAAGTAACTGTCCTCTTTTGGGGATAAAAGAGGTATTTGTGGGTGAAAAGGTCCTATTTGAAGGGGGAAAGCTGGTATTTCTTGGAGAAGATGTGATCTATTTTGGAGAAATCTGGCATGTCTGGAAGAACCTGTCCTCTTTTGGGGATAAAAGAGGTATTTGTGGGAGAAAGGTCCTATTTCCAGGGTGAAACGTGTTATTTCTTGGAGAAGATGTGATCTATTTGGGAGAAATGTGGCCTTTCTAGAAGAAACTGTCCTTTTTTGGGGAAAAAAGAGGTATTTGTGAGTGAAAAGGTCCTATTTGAAGGGGGAAAGCTGGTATTTCTTGGAGAAGATGTGATATGTTTCGGAGAAAACTGGCATTTCTGGAAGAAGATGTCCAATTTGAGGGATAAAAGAGGTATTTGTGGGAGAAAAGGTCCTATTTGAAGGGGGAAAGCTGGTATTTCTTGGAGAAGATGTGATATATTTGGGAGAAATGTGGCATTTCTGGAAGAAACTGCCCTATTTTGGGGATCAAAGAGGTATTTGTGGGTGAAAAGGTCCTATTTGAAGGGGGAAACGTGGTATTTCTTGGAGAAGATGTGATATATTTGGGAGAAATGTGGCATGTCTGGAAGAAACAGTCCTATTTTGGGGATCAAACAGGTATTTGTGGGTGAAAAGGTCCTATTTGAAGGGGGAAAGCTGGTATTTCTTGGAGAAGTTGTGATATGTTTCGGAGAAATCTGGCATTTCTGGAAGAATATGTCCAATTTGAGGGATAAAAGAGGTATTTGTGGGTGAAAAGGTCCTATTTCCAGGGGGAAACCTGTTATTTCTTGGAGAAGATGTGATATATTTGGGAGAAATGTGCCATGTCTGGAAAAAACTGTCCTATTTTGGGGATCAAACAGGTATTTTTGGGTGAAAAGGTCCTCTTTCAAGGGGGAAAGCTGGTATTCCTTGGTGTAGATTTGATATATTTGGGAGAAATCTGGCATTTCTGGAAGAAACTGTCCTCTTTTAGGGATAGAAGTGGTATTTGTGGGAGAAAAGGTCCTATTTGAAGGGGGAAAGCTGGTATTTCTTGGAGAAGATGTGATATATTTGGGAGAAATGTGGCATGTCTGGAAGAAACTGTCCTCTTTTGGGGATAAAATAGGTATTTGTTGTTGACAGGGTCCTATTTGAAGGGGGAAACCTGCTATTTCTTGGAGAAGATGTGATACATTTGGGAGAAATCTGGCATGTCTGGAAGTAACTGTCCTCTTTTGGGGATAAAAGAGGTATTTGTGGGTGAAAAGGTCCTATTTGTAGGGGGAAAGCTGGTATTTCTTGGAGAAGATGTGATCCATTTTGGAGAAATCTGGCATGTCTGGAAGAACCTGTCCTCTTTTGGGGATAAAAGAGGTATTTGTGGGAGAAAGGTCCTATTTCCAGGGTGAAACGTGTTATTTCTTGGAGAAGATGTGATCTATTTGGGAGAAATGTGGCCTTTCTGGAAGAAACTGTCCTATTTTGGGGAAAAAAGAGGTATTTGTGAGTGAAAAGGTCCTATTTGAAGGGGGAACCCTGGTGTTTCTTGGAGAAGATGTGATATATTTGGTAGAAATCTGGTATGTCTGGAAGATACTGTTCTATCTTGGGGATCAAAGAGGTATTTGTGGGTGACAAGGTCCTATTTGAAGGGGGAATTCTGGTATTTCTTGGAGAAGATGTGATATATTTGGGAGAAATCTGGCCTTTATGGAAGAAACAGTCCTATTTTGGGGATCAAACAGGTATTTGTGGGAGAAAAGGTCCTATTTCCAGGGGGAAAGATGGTACTTCTTGCAGGTGATGTGATATATTCGGGAGAAATCTGGCATTTCTGGAAGAAACTGTCCTATTTTGGGGATAAAAGAGGTATTTGTGGAAGAAAAGGTCCTATTTCCAGGGGGAAAGCTGGTAGTTCTTGCAGGAGATGTGATATATTTGGGAGAAATGTGGCATTTCTGGAAGAAACTGTCCTCTTTTGGAGATCAAACAGGTATTTGTGTGTGAAAAGGTCCTATTTGAAGGGGGAAAGCTGGTAGTTCCTGCAGGAGATGTGATATATTTGGGGGAAATGCGGCATTTCTGGAAGAAACTGTCCTATTTTGGGTTTCAAACAGGGATTTGTGGGTGAAAAAGTCCTATTTGAAGGAGGAAACCTGGTATTTCTTGGAGAAGACGTGATATGTTTCGGAGAAATGTGGCATTTCTGGAAGAAACTGTCCTCTTTTGGGGATAAAAGAGGTATTTGTGGGTGAAAAGGTCCTATTTGAAGGGGGAACCCAGGTATTTCTTGGAGAAGATGTGATATATTTGTTAGAAATCTGGCATTTCTGGAAGAAGATGTCCAATTTGAGGGGTAAAAGAGGAATTTGTGGGTGAAAAGGTCCTATTTCAGGGGGAAAGCTGGTATTTCTTGGAGAAGATGTGATATATTTGGGAGAAATGTGGCATTTCTGGAAGAAACTGTCCACTTTTGGGGATAGAACAGGTATTTGTGGGAGAAAAGGCCCTCTTTCAAGGGGGAAAGCTGGTATTTCTTGGAGTAGATGTGATATATTTGGGAGAAATGTGGCATTTCTGGAAGAAACTGCCCTATTTTGGGGATCAAAGAGGTATTTGTGGGAGAAAAGGTCCTATTTGAAGGGGGAATGCTGGTATTTCTTGGAGAAGATGTGATCTATTTGGGAGAAATGTGGCATTTCTGGAAGAAACTGTCCAATTTGAGGGGTAAAAGAGGAATTCGTGGGTGAAAAGTTCCTATTTGAAGGGGGAAACCTGGTATTTCTTGGAGAAGATGTGATATATTTGGTAGAAATGTGGCATTTCTGGAAGAAACTGTCCTATTTTGGGGATCAAACAGGTATTTTTGAGTGAAAAGTTTCTATTTGAAGGGGGAATCCTGGTATTTCTTGGAGAAGATGTGATATATTTGGGAGAAATGTGGCATTTCTGGAAGAAACTGCCCTATTTTGGGGATCAAAGAGGTATTTGTGGGTGAAAAGGTCCTATTTCAGGGGGAAAGCTGGTATTTCTTGGAGAAGATGTGATCTATTTGGGAGAAATGCGGCATGTCAGGAAGAAACTGTCCTATTTTGGGGGAGAGGGCTGTTATTTGTGGGAGAAAAGGTTCTATTTGAAGGGGGAAAGCTGGTATTTCTTGGAGAAGATGTGATATATTTGGGAGAAATGTGGCATTTCTGGAAGAAACTGTCCTCTTTTGGGGAAGAAACAGGTATTTGTGGGAGAAAAGGTCCTATTTGAAGGGGAAAAGCTGGTATTTCTTGGAGAAGATGTGATATGTTTCAGAGAAATCTGGCATTTCTGGCAGAAACTGTCCTCTTTTAGCGATAGAAGATGTATTTGTGGGAGAAAAGGTCCTATTTGAAGGGGGAAAGCTGATATTTCTTGGAGAAGATGTGATATATTTGGGAGAAATGTGGCATGTCTGGAAGAAACTGTCCTATTTTAGGGATAAAACAGGTATTTGTTGTTGACAAGGTCCTATTTGAAGGGGGAACCGTGGTATTTCTTGGAGAAGATGTGCTATATTTTGGAGAAATGTGGCATTTCTGGAAGAAACTGTCCTATTTTGGGGATAAAAGAGTTATTTGTGGGTGAAAAGGTCCCATTTCAAGGAGGAGAGCTGGTATTTCTTGGAGAAGATGTGATCTATTTGGGAGAAATGTGGCATTTCTGGAAGAAACTGTCCTATTTGGGGGGATAAAACAGGTATTTGTGGGTGAAAAGGTCCTATTTCGAGGGAGAAACCTGGTATTTCTTGGAGAAGATGTGATGTATTTGGGAGAAATGTGGCATTTCTGGAAGAAACTGTCCTATTTTGGGGATCAAACAGGTATTTGTGGGTGAAAAGTTTCTATTTGAAGGGGGAAATCTGGTATTTCTTGGAGAAGATGTGATATATCTGGGAGAAATGTGGCCTTTCTGGAACAAACTGTCCTCTTTTGGGGATAAAAGAGGTATTTGTGGGTGAAAAATGTCCTATTTCAAGGGGGAAACCTGGTATTTCTTGGAGAAGATGTGATCTATTTGGGAGAAATCTGGCATTTCTGGAAGAAACTGTCCTCTTTTGGGGATAGAACAGGTATTTGTGGGAGAAAATGTCCTATTTGAAGGGGGAACCGTGGTATTTCTTGGAGAAGATGTGATATATTTGGGAGAAATCTGGCATTTCTGGAAGAAACTGTCCTATTTTGGGGATCAAACAGGTATTTCTGCGTGAAAAGTTCCTATTTTTTAATGGGAAACCTGATATTTCTTGGAGGAGATGTGATATATTTGGGAGAAATGTGGCATTTCTGGAAGAAACTGTCTTATTTTGGGGATAAAAGAGGTATTTGTGGTTGAAAAGGTCCTATTTGAAGGGGGAAAGCTGGTATTTCTTGGAGAAGATGTGATATATTTGGGAGAAATCTGGCATGTCTGGATGAAACTGTCCTCTTTTGGGGATAAAAGAGGTATTTGTGGGAGAAAAGGTCCTATTTGAAGGGGGACACCTGTTATTTCTTGGAGAAGATGTGATATATTTGGGAGAAATGTGGCATGTCTGGAAGAAACTTTCCCATTTTGGGGATCAAACAGGTATTTGTGGGTGAAAAGGTCCTATTTGAAGGGGGAAAGCTGGTATTTCTTGGAGAAGATGTGATCTATTTGGGAGAAATCTGGCATGTCTGGAAGAAACTGTCCTATTTGTGGGGAGAAGGCTGGTATTTGAGGGTGAAAAGGTCCTATTTCAGGAAGAATCCTGGTATTTCTTGGAGAAGATGTGATCTATTTGGGAGATAGCTGGCATTTCTGGAAGAAACTGTCTTATTTTGGGGATAAAAGAGGTATACGTGGGTGAAAAGGTCCTATTTGAAGGGGGAAAGCTGGTATTTCTTGGAGAAGATGTGATATATTTGGGAGAAATGTGGCATGTCTGGAAGAAACTGTCCTATTTTGGGGATTAAAGAGGTATTTGTGGGAGAAAGGTCCTATTTCAAGGGGGAAACTTGTTATTTCTTTTGGAAGATGTGATATATTAGGGAGAAATCTGGCATTTCTGGAAGAAACTGTCCAAATTGTGGATAAAAGAGGTATTTGTGGGAGAAAAGGTCCTTTTTGAATGGGGAAATCTGGTATTTCTTGGAGAAGATGTGATATATTTGGGAGAAATGTGGCATTTCTGGCAGAAAATGTCCTATTTTGGGGATAAAAGAGGTATTTGTGGAGAAAAGGTCCTATTTGAAGGGGGAAAGCTGGTATTTCTTGGAGAAGATGTGATATATTTGGAGAAATGTGGCATTTCTGGAAGAAACTGTTCTATTTTAGGGATCAAAGAGGTATTTGTGGGTGAAAAAGTCCTATTTGAAGGGGGAAACCTGGTATTTCTTGGAGAAGATGTGATATGTTTCGGAGAAATGTGGCATGTCTGGAAGAAACTGTCCTCTTTTGGGGATAAAAGAGGTATTTGTGGGTGAAAAGGTCCTATTTGAAGGGGGAAACCTGGTATTTCTTGGAGAAGATGTGATATATTTGGGAGAAATCTGGCATGTCAGGAAGAAACTGTCCAATTTGGGGGGAGAAGGCTGGTATTTGTGGGAGAAAAGGTCCTATTTGAAGGGGGAAACCTGGTAATTGTTGGAGAAGATGTGATATATTTGGGAGAAATGTGGCATTTCTGGAAGAAACTGTCCTCTTTTGGGGATAAAAGAGGTATTTGTGGGTGAAAAGTTCTTATTTCGAGGGGGAAACCTGGTATTTCTTGGAGTAGATGTGATATATTTGGGAGAAATGTGGCCTTTCTGGAAGAAACTGTCCTCTTTTGGGGATCAAAGAGGTATTTGTGGGAGAAAAAGTCCTATTTGAAGGGGGAACCCTGGTATTTCTTGGAGAAGATGTGATATATTTGGGAGAAATCTGGCATTTCTGGAAGAAAAGGACCAATTTAGGGGGAGAAGGCTATTTTTGAAGAGGTTCAACCACACATACCGGTTCTATCCCCAAAATAGGACAGTTTCTTCCAGAAATGCCACATTTCTCCCAAATATATCACATCTTCTCCAAGAAATACCAGCTTTCCCCATTCAAATAGTACCTTTTCACCCACAAATACCTCTTCTATTCCCAAAATAGGACAGTTTCTTCCAGAAATGCCAGATTTCTCCGAAACATGTCACATCTTCTCCAAGAAATACCAGCTTTCCCCCTTCAAATAGGACCTTTTCACCAACAAATACCTCTTTTATCCCCAAAATAGGACAGTTTCTGCCAGACATGCCACATTTCTCCCAAATAGATCACATCTTCTCCAAGAAATACCTGGGTTCCCCCTTCAAATAGGACCTTTTCACCCACAAATACCTCTTTTATCCCCAAAAGAGGACAGTTTCTTCCAGACATGCCACATTTCTCCCAAATAGATCACATCTTCTCCAAGAAATACCACGTTTCCCCCTTCAAATAGGACCTTTTCACCCACAAATACCTGTTTGATCCCCAAAAGAGGGCAGTTTCTTCCAGAAATGCCAGATTTCTCCAAAATAGATCACATCTTCTCCAAGAAATACCAGCTTTCCCCCTTCAAATAGGACCTTTTCACCCAAAAATACCTCTTTTATCCCCAAAAGAGGACAGTATCAGCCAGAAATGCCACATTTCTCCCAAATATATCTCATCTTCTCCAAGAAATACCAGCTTTCCCCCTTCAAATAGGACCTTTTCAACCACAGATCCATGTTTTTTCCCCCAATTTAGGAAAGATTCTTCCAGAAATGCCACATTTCTCCCAAATATATCACATCTTCTCCAAGAAATACCAGCTTTCCCCCTTCAAATAGGAACTTTTCACCCACAAATACCTCTTTTATCCCCAAAATAAGACATTTTCTTCCAGAAATGCCACATTTCTCCCTAATATATCACATCTTCTCCAAGAAATACCAGCTTTCCCCCTACAAATAGGACCTCTTCACCCACAAATACCTCTTTTATCCCCAAAATAGAACAGATTCTTCCAGAAGTGCAACATTTCTACCAAATATATCACATCTACTCCAAGAAATACCTGCTTTCCCCCTTCAAATAGGACCTTTTCACCCACAAATACCAGCCTTCTGCCCCCAAATTGGACAGTTTCTTCCAGACATGCCAGATTTCTCCCAAATATATCACGTCTTCTCCAAGGAATACCAGGTTTCCCCCTTCAAATAGGACCTTTTCTCCCACAAATACCTCTTTTATCCCCAAAATAGGACAGATTCTTCCAGAAGTGCCAGATTTCTCCCAAATATATCACATCTTCTCCAAGAAATACCAGGTTTCCCCCTTCAAATAGGAACTTGTCACCCACAAATACCTCTTTTATCCCCAAAAGAGGCCACTTTCTTCCAGAAATGCCACGTTTCTCCCAAATAGATCACATCTCCTCCAAGAAATAACAGCTTTCCCCGTGGAAATAGGACCTTTTCTCCTACAAATACCAGCCTTCTCCCCCCAAATAGGACAGTTTCGTCCAGACATGCCAGATTTCTCCCAAATATATCACATCTTCTCCAAGTAATACCACGTTTCACCCTGGAAATAGGACCTTTTCTCCCACAAATACCTGTTCTATCCCCAAAAGAGGACAGTTTATTAAAAAATGCCACATTTCTCCCTAATATATCACATCTTCTCCAAGAAATACCAGCTTTCCCCCTTCAAATAGGACCTTTTCACCCACAAATACCTGCCTTCTCCTCCAAAATTGGAAATTATCTTCCTGACATGCCACATTTCTCCCAAATATATCACATCTTCTCCAAGAAATACCAGGGTTCCCCCTTCAAATAGGACCTTTTCTCCCACAAATACCAGCCTTCTCCCCTTAAATTGGACATTTTCTTCCAGAAATGCCACATTTCTCCCAAATATATCACATCTTCTCCATGAAATACCAGGTTTCCCCCTTCAAATAGGACCTTATCACCCACAAATACCTCTTTTATCCCCAAAATAGTACATTTTCTTCCAGAAATGCCACATTTCTCCCAAATATATCACATCTTCTCCAAGAAATACCAGGGTTCCCCCTTCAAATAGGTACTTTACACCCACAAATACCTTTTATATCCCCAAAATAAGACATTTTCTTCCAGAAATGCCACATTTCTCCCTAATATAGAACATCTTCTCCAAGAAATACCAGGTTTCCCCCTGGAAATAGGGCCTTGTCACCCACAAATACCTTTTTGATCCCCAAAATAGGACAGTTTCTTCCAGAAAGGCCACATTTCTCCCAAATATACCACATCTTCTCCAAGAAATACCAGCTTTCCCCCTTCAAATAGGACCTTTTCACCCACAAATACCTCTTTTATCCCCGAAATTGGACAGTTTCTTCCAGAAATGCCACATTTCTCCCAAATATATCACATCTTCTCCAAGAAATACCAGGTTTCCCCCTTCAAATAGGACCTTTTCTCCCACAAATACCAGCCTTCTGCCCACAAATAGGACAGTTTCTTCCAGAAAGGCCACATTTCTCCCAAATATACCACATCTTCTCCAAGAAATACCAGGGTTCCCCCTTCAAATAGGACAGTTTCTCCCACAAATACCTCTTTTATCCCCAAAAGAGGACAGTTTCTTCCAGAAATGCCACATTTCTCCCAAATAGATCACATCTTCTCCAAGAAATACCAGCTTTCTCCCTTCAAATAGGACCTCTTCACCCACAAATACCTCTTTTATCCCCCAAAGAGGACAGTTTCTGCCAGAAATGCCACATTTCTCCCAAATATATCACATCTTCTCCAAGAAATACCAGCTTTCCCCCTTCAAATAGGACCTTGTCACCCACAAATACCTCTTTTATCCCCAAAAGAGGACAGATTCTTCCAGACATGCCACATTTCCCCCAAATATATCACATCTTCTCCAAGAAATAACAGGTTTCCCGCTTCAAATAGGACCTTTTCTCCCACAAATACCAGCCTTCTCCATCCAAATTGGACAGTTTCTTCCAGACATGCCATATTTCTCCCAAATATATCACATCTTCTCCAAGAAATACCAGGGTTCCCCCTTCAAATAGGACCTTTTCACCCACAAATACCTGTTCTATCCCCAAAATAGGACAGTTTCTTCCAGACATGCCAGATTTCTCCCAAATATTTCACATCTTCTCCAAGAAATACCAGGATTCCCCCTGGAAATAGGACCTTTTCACCCACAAATAACTCTTTTATCCCCAAAAGAGGACAGTTTCTTCCAGACATGCCACATTTCTCCCAAATATATCACATCTTCTCCAAGAAATACCAGCTTTCCCCCTTCAAATAGGACCTTGTCACCCACAAATACCTGTTATAGCCCCAAGAGAGGACAGTTTCTTCCAGAAATGCCTGATTTCTCCCAAATATATCACATCTTCTCCGAGAAATACCAGCTTTCCCCCTTCAAATAGGACCTTTTCACCCACAAATACCTGTTCTATCCCCAAAATAGGACATTTTCTTCAAGAAATGCCACATTTCTCCCTAATTTATCACATCTTCTCCAAGAAATAACAGCTTTCCCCCTTCAAATAGGACCTTTTCACCCACAAATACCTCTTTTATCCCCCCAAATAGGACAGTTTCTTCCAGACATGCCACATTTCTCCCAAATATATCACATCTTCTCCAAGAAATACCAGGTTTCCCCCTTCAAATAGGACCATTTCTCCCACAAATACCTGTTATAGCCCCAAGAGAGGACAGTTTCTTCCAGACATGCCAGATTTCTCCCAAATATATCACATCTTCTCCGAGAAATACCAGCTTTCCCCCTTCAAATAGGACCTTTTCACCCACAAATACCTGTTCTATCCCCAAAATAGGACAGTTTCTTCCAGAAATGCCACATTTCCCCCAAATATATCACATCTTCTCCAAGAAATACCAGCTTTCCCCCCGGAAAGAGGATTTTTTTTCCCACATATACCTGTTTTATCCCCAAAAGAGGACAGTTTCTTCCTGACATGCCACATTTCTCCCAAATATATCACATCTTCTTCAAGAAATACCAGGGCTCCCCCTGGAAATAGTACCTTTTCTCCCACAAATACCTGTTTTATCCCCAAAACAGGACAGTTTCTTCCAGACATGCCAGATTTCTCCCAAATATATCACATCTTCTCCAAGAAATACCAGATTTCCCCCTTGAAATAGGACCTTCTCACCCACAAATACCAGCCTTCTCCCCCAAATTGGACATTATCTTCCTGACATGCCAAATTTCTCCCAAATATACCACATCTTCTCCAAGAAATACCAGGGTTCCCCCTTCAAATAGGACCTTTTCTCACACTAATACCTGTTTGATCCCCAAAAGAGGATAGTTTCTTCCAGAAATGCCACATTTCTCCCAAATAGATCACATCTTCTCCAAGAAATACCAGGTTTCCCTCTTCAAATAGGAGCTTTTCACCAACAAATACCTCTTTTATCCCCCCAAATAGGACAGTTTCTTCCAGAAATGCCACATTTCTCCCAAATATATCACATCTTCTCCAAGAAATACCAGCTTTCCCCCTTCAAATAGGACCTTTTCACCCAGAACTACCAGCCTTCTCCCCCCAAATCGGACATTTTCTTACAGAAATGCCACATTTCTCCCAAATAGATCACATCTTCTCCAAGAAATACCAGCTATCCCCCTTCAAATAGGACCTTTTCACCCACAAATACCTCCTTTATCCCCAAAATGGGACAGTTTCTTCCAGAAAGGCCACATTTCTCCCAAATAGATCACATCTTCTCCAAGAAATACCAGGGTTCCCCCTTCAAATAGGACCTTTTCACCCACAAATACCTGTTTTATCCTCAAAAGAGGACAGTTTCTGCCAGACATGCCACATTTCTCCCAAATATATCACATCTTCTCCAAGAAATACCAGGATTGCTCCTGAAATAGGACCTTTTCACCCACAAATACCAGCCTTCTCCCCCAAAATTGGACAGTTTCTTCCAGAAATGCCGCATTTCTCCCAAATATATCACATCTTCTCCAAGAAGTACCAGCTTTCCCCCTTCAAATAGGACCTTTTCTCCCACAAATACCTCTTTTATCCCCAAAAGAGGACAGTTTCTTTCAGACATGCCACATTTCTCCCAAATATATCACATCTTCTCCAAGAAATACCAGGGTTCCCCCTTCAAATAGGACCTTTTCACCCACAAATACCAGCCTTCTCCACCAAAATTGGAAATTTTCTTCCAGAAATGCCGCATTTCTCCCAAATATATCACATCTTCTCCATGAAATACCAGCTATCCCCCTTGAAACAGGGCCTTTTAAACCACAAATACCTGTTTTATTCCCCCCGAATAGGACAGTTTCTTCCAGAAATGCCACATTTCTCCCTAATATATCACATCTTCTCCAAGATATACCAGGGTTCCCCCTTCAAATAGGAACTTTTCTCCCACAAATACATCTTTTGTCCCCAAAAGAGGACAGTTTCTTCCAGAAATGCCACATTTCTAACAAATATATCACATCTTCTCCATGAAATACCAGGTTTCACCCTGGAAATAGGACCTTCTCACCACAAATACATGTCTGATCCCCAAAATTGCACAGATTCTTCCAGAAATGCCAGATTTCTCCCAAATATATCACATCTTCTCCAAGAAATACCAGGGTTCCCCCTTCAAATAGAAAATTTTCACCCACAAATACCTCTTTTTTCCCCCCAAATAGGACAGTTTCTTCCAGACATGCCACATTTCTCCCAAATATATCACATCTTCTCCAAGAAATACCAGGGTTCCCCCTTCAAATAGGACCTTGTCACCCACAAATACCTGTTTTATCACCAAAAGAGGACAGTTTCTTCCAGAAATGCCACATTTCTCCCAAATATATCACATCTCCTCCAAGAAATACCAGGTTTCCTCCTTCAAATAGGACCTTTTCACCCACAAATATCAGCCTTCTCCCCCCAAATTAGGACAGTTTCTTCCAGAAATGCCACATTTCTCCCAAATAGATCACATCTTCTCCAAGAAATACCAGCTTTCCCCCTTCAAATAGGACCTTGTCACCCACAAATACCTCTTTTATCAACAAAAGAGGACAGTTTCATCCTGACATGCCACATTTCTCCCAAATATATCACATATCCTCCAGGAAATACCAGCTTTCCCCCTTCAAATAGGACCTTTTCACCCACAAATACCTGTTTTATCCTCAAAAGAGGACAGTTTCTGCCAGACATGCCACATTTCTCCCAAATATATCACATCTTCTCCAAGAAATACCAGCTTTCCCCCTTCAAATAGGACCTTTTCACCAACAAATACCTCATTTATCCCCCCAAATAGGACAGTTTCTTCAAGAAATGCCACATTTCTCCCAAATATATCACATCTTCTCCAAGAAATACCAGCTTTCCCCCTTCAAATAGGACCTTTTCACCCACAACTACCAGCCTTCTCCCCCCAAATCGGACATTTTCTTACAGAAATGCCACATTTCTCCCAAATAGATCACATCTTCTCCAAGAAATACCAGGATTGCTCCTGAAATAGGACCTTTTCACCCACAAATACCTCTTTTAGCCCCAAAATAGGACAGTTTCTTCCAGAAAGGCCACATTTCTCCCAAATATATCACATCTTCTCCAAGAAATACCAGCTTTCCCCCTTCAAATAGGACCTTTTCACCCACAAATACCTCTTTTATCCTCAAAATAGGACAGTTTCTGCCAGACATGCCACATTTCTCCCAAATATATCACATCTTCTCCAAGAAATACCAGGATTGCTCCTGAAATAGGCAATTTTCACCCACAAATACCAGCCTTCTCCCCCAAAATTGGAAATTTTCAACCAGAAATGCCACATTTCTCCCAAATATATCACATCTTCTCCATGAAATACCAGCTTTCCCCCTTCAAATAGGACCTTTTCACCCACAAATACCTGTTTTATGCCCCGAAATAGGACAGTTTCTTCCAGAAATGCCACATTTCTCCCAAATATATCACATCTTCTCCAAGAAATACCAGGGTTCCCCCTTCAAATAGGACCTTCTCACCCACAAATACCTCTTTTATCCCCAAAATAGGACAGTTTCTGCCAGAAATGCCACATTTCTCCCAAATATATCACATCTTCTCCAAGAAGTACCAGCTTTCCCCCTTCAAATAGGACCTTTTCACCCACAAATACCTCTTTTATCCCCCAAATAGGACAGTTTCTGTCAGACATGCCAGATTTCTCCCAGATATATCACATCTTCTCCAAGAAATACCAGGTTTCCCCTTGGAAATAGGACCTTTTCACCCACAACTACCAGACTTCTCCCTCCAAATTGGACAGTTTTTTCCAGAAATGCCACATTTCTCCCAAATATATCACATCTTCTCCAAGAAATACCAGGTTTCCCCCTTCAAATAGGACCTTGTCACCCACAAATACCTCTTTTATCCCCAAAAGAGGACAGTTTCTGCCAGAAATGCCACATTTCTCCCAAATATATCACATCTTCTCCAAGAAATACCAGGATTGCTCCTGAAATAGGACCTTTTCACCCTCAAAAACCAGACTTCTCCCCCCAAATTGGACAGTTTCTTCCAGACATGCCAGATTTCTCACAAATAGATCACATCTTCTCAAAAAATACCAGGTTTCCCCCTTCAAATAGGACCTTTTCACCCACAAATACCTCTTTTATCCCCAAAATAGGACAGTTTCTTCCTGACATGCCACATTTCTCCCAAATAGATCACATCTTCTCCAAGAAATACCAGGTTTCCCCATTCAAATAGGACCTTTTCTCCCACAAATACCTGTTTTATCCCCAAAATTGGACATTTTCATCCAGAAATGCCACATTTCTCCCAAATGGATCACATCTTCTCCAAGAAATAACAGCTTTCCCCCTTCAAATAGGACCATTTCACCCACAAATACCACTTTTATCATCAAAATAGGACAGTTTCTGCCAGAAATGCCACATTTCTCCAAATATATCACATCTTCTCCAAGAAATACCAGCTTAACCCCTTCAAATAGGACCTTTTCACCCACAAATACCTCTTTTATCCCCAAAAGAGGACAGTTTCTTCCAGAAATGCCACATTTCTCCCAAATATATCACATCTTCTCCAAGAAATACCAGGTTTCCCCCTTCAAATAGGACCTTTTCACCCACAAATACCTGTTTGATCCCCAAAATAGGACAGTTTCTTCCAGACATGCCACATTTCTCCCAAATATATCACATCTTCTCCAAGAAATACCAGGATTGCTCCTGAAATAGGAACTTTTCACCCACAAATACCTGCCTTCTCCATCCAAATTGGACAGTTTCTTCCAGACATGACATATTTCTCCCAAATATATCACATCTTCTCCAAGAAATACCAGGGTTCCCCCTTGAAATTGGAACTTTTCTCCCACAAATACCTGTTCTATCCCCAAAATAGGACAGTTTCTTCCAGACATGCCAGATTTCTCCCAAATATTTCACATCTTCTCCAAGAAATACCAGGGTTCCCCCTTCATATAGGAACTTTTCTCCCACAAATACCTCTTTTATCCCCAAAAGAGGACAGTTTCTTCCAGAAATGCCACATTTCTTCCAAATAGATCACATCTTCTCCAAGAAATACCAGGTTTCCCCCTTCAAATAGGACCTTTTCACCCACAAATACCTCTTTTATCCCCAAAATAGGACAGTTTCTTCCAGACATGCCACATTTCTCCCAAATAGATCACATCTTCTCCAAGAAATACCAGCTTTCCCCCTTCAAATAGGACCTTGTCACCCACAAATACCTCTTTTATCCCCAAAAGAGGACAGTTTCTGCCAGAAATGCCACATTTCTCCCAAATATATCACATCTTCTCCAAGAAATACCAGGATTGCTCCTGAAATAGGACCTTTTCACCCTCAAAAACCAGACTTCTCCCCCCAAATTGGACAGTTTATTCCAGACATGCCAGATTTCTCACAAATAGATCACATCTTCTCAAAAAATACCAGGTTTCCCCCTTCAAATAGGACCTTTTCACCCACAAATACCTCTTTTATCCCCAAAATAGGACAGTTCCTTCCAGAAATGCCACATTTCTCCCAAATAGATCACATCTTCTCCAAGAAATACCAGGTTTCCCCCTTCAAATAGGACCTTTTCTCCCACAAATACCTGTTTTATCCCCAAAATTGGACATTTTCATCCAGAAATGCCACATTTCTCCCAAATAGATCACATCTTCTCCAAGAAATAACAGCTTTCCCCCTTCAAATAGGACCTTTTCACCCACAAATACCACTTTTATCATCAAAATAGGACAGTTTCTGCCAGAAATGCCACATTTCTCCAAATATATCACATCTTCTCCAAGAAATACCAGCTTTCCCCCTTCAAATAGGACCTTTTCACCCACAAATACCTCTTTTATCCCCAAAAGAGGACAGTTTCTTCCAGAAATGCCACATTTCTCCCAAATATATCACATCTTCTCCAAGAAATACCAGGTTTCCCCCTTCAAATAGGACCTTTTCACCCACAAATACCTGTTTGATCCCCAAAATAGGACAGTTTCTTCCAGACATGCCACATTTCTCCCAAATATATCACATCTTCTCCAAGAAATACCAGGATTGCTCCTGAAATAGGAACTTTTCACCCACAAATACCTGCCTTCTCCATCCAAATTGGACAGTTTCTTCCAGACATGACATATTTCTCCCAAATATATCACATCTTCTCCAAGAAATACCAGGGTTCCCCCTTGAAATTGGAACTTTTCTCCCACAAATACCTGTTCTATCCCCAAAATAGGACAGTTTCTTCCAGACATGCCAGATTTCTCCCAAATATTTCACATCTTCTCCAAGAAATACCAGGGTTCCCCCTTCATATAGGAACTTTTCTCCCACAAATACCTCTTTTATCCCCAAAAGAGGACAGTTTCTTCCAGAAATGCCACATTTCTTCCAAATAGATCACATCTTCTCCAAGAAATACCAGGTTTCCCCCTTCAAATAGGACATTTTCACCCACAAATACCTCTTTTATCCCCAAAATAGGACAGTTTCTTCCAGACATGCCACATTTCTCCCAAATAGATCACATCTTCTCCAAGAAATACCAGCTTTCCCCCTTCAAATAGGACCTCTTCACATACAAATACCTCGTTTATCCCCAAAAGAGGACAGTTTCTTCCAGACATGCCACATTTCTCCCAAATAGATCACATCTTCTCCAAGAAATACCAGCTTTCCCCCTTCAAATAGGACCTTTTCAAACACAAATACCTATTTATCCCCAAAAGAGGACAGTTTCTTCCAGAAATGCCGCATATCTCCCAAATATATCACATCTTCTCCAAGACATACCAGGTTTCCCCCTTCAAATAGGACCTTTTCACCCACAAATACCTCTATTATCCCCCCAAATAGGACATTTTCTTCCAGAAATGCCACATTTCTTCCAAATATATCACATCTTCTCCAAGAAATACCAGGGTTCCCCCTTCATATAGGACCTTTTCACCCACAAATACCTCTTTTATCCCCAAAATAGGACAGTTTCTTCCAGACATGACACATTTCTCCCAAATAGATCACATCTTCTCCAAGAAATACCAGCTTTCCCCCTTCAAATAGGACCTCTTCACATACAAATACCTCTTTTATCCCCAGAAGAGGACAGTTTCTTCCTGAAATGCCACATTTCTCCCAAATAGATCACATCTTCTCCAAGAAATACCAGGGTTCCGCCTGGAAATAGGACATTTTCACCCACAAATACCTCTTTTATCCCCCAAATAGGACAGTTTCTGTCAGACATGCCAGATTTCTCCCAGATATATCACATCTTCTCCAAGAAATACCAGGTTTCCCCCTTCAAATAGGACCTTTTCACCCACAAATACCAGCCTTCTCCCTCCAAATTGGACAGTTTCTTCCAGAAATGCCACATTTCTCCCAAATAGATCACATCTTCTCCAAGAAATACCAGGGTTCCCCCTTCAAATAGGAACTTTTCACCCACAAATACCTCTTTTATCCCCAAAAGAGGACAGTTTCTTCCCGAAATGCCACATTTCTAACAAATATATCACATCTTCTCCAAGAAATACCAGCTTTCCCCCTTCAAATAGGACCTTTTCACCCACAAATACCTGTTTGATCCCCAAAAGAGGACAGTTTCTTCCAGAAATGCCACATTTCTCCCAAATAGATCACATCTTCTCCAAGAAATACCAGGTTTCCCCCTTCAAATAGGACCTTGTCACCCACAAATAGCTCTTTTATCCCCAAAAGAGGACAGTTTCTGCCAGAAATGCCACATTTCTCCCAAATATATCACATCTTCTCCAAGAAATACCAGGATTGCTCCTGAAATAGGACCTTTTCACCCACAAAAACCAGCCTTCTCCCCCCAAATTGGACAGTTTCTTCCAAACATGCCACATTTCTCCCAAATAGATCACATCTTCTCCAAGAAATACCAGGTTTCCCCCTTCAAATAGGACCTTTTCACCCACAAATACCTCTTTTATCCCCAAAATAGGACAGTTTCTTCCCGAAATGCCACATTTCTAACAAATATATCACATCTTCTCCAAGAAATACCAGCTTTCCCCCTTCAAATAGGACCTTTTCACCCACAAATACCTGTTTTATCACCAAAAGAGGACAGTTTCTTCCAGAAATGCCACATTTCTCCCAAATATATCACATCTTCTCCAAGAAATACCAGCCTTCCCCCTTCAAATAGGACCTTTTCACCCACAAATACCTCTTTTATCCCCAAAAGAGGACAGTTTCTTCCAGAAATGCCACATTTCTCCCAAATATATCACATCTTCTCCAAGAAATACCAGGTTTCCCCCTTCAAATAGGACCTTTTCACCCACAAATACCTGTTTGATCCCCAAAATAGGACAGTTTCTTCCAGACATGCCACATTTCTCCCAAATATAGCACATCTTCTCCAAGAAATACCACGTTTTCCCCTTGAAATAAGGCCTTTTCTCCCTCAAATCCATGTTTTATCCCCCAAAATGGACAGTTTCTTCCAGAAATGACACATTTCTCCCAAATATATCACATCTTCTCCAAGAAATACCAGCTTTCCCCCTTCAAATAGAAACTTTTCTCCCACTAATACCTGTTTGATCCCCAAAAGAGGATAGTTTCTTCCTGAAATGCCACATTTCTAACAAATATATCACATCTTCTCCAAGAAATACCAGCTATCCCCCTTCAAATAGGACCTTTTCACCCACAAATACCTCCTTTATCCCCAAAATAGGACAGTTTCTTCCTGACATGCCATATTTCACCCAAATATATCACATCTTCTCCAAGAAATACCAGGATTCTTCCTGAAATAGGACCTTATCATCCACAAATACCTCTTTTATCCCCAAAGATGACAGTTTCTTCCAGAAAGGCCACATTTCTCCCAAATATATCACATCTTCTCCAAGAAATACCAGGTTTCCTCCTTCAAATAGGACCTTTTCACCCACAAATAACTCTTTTATCCCCAAAAGAGGACAGTTTCTTCCAGAAAGGCCAGATTTCTCCCAAATATATCACATCTTCTCCAAGAAATACCAGGTTTCCCCCTTCAAATAGGACCTTTTCACCCACAAATACCTGTTTGATCCTCAAAAGAGGACAGTTTCTGCCAGACATGCCACATTTCTCCCAAATAGATCACATCTTCTCCAAGAAATACCAGCTTTCCCCCTTCAAATAGGAACTTTTCACCCACAAATACCTGTTCTATCCCCAAAATAGGACAGTTTCTTCCAGAAAGGCCACATTTCTCCCAAATATATCACATCTTCTCCAAGAAATAACAGGGTTCCCCCTGGAAAGAGGATTTTTTCTCCCACATATACCTGTTTTATCCCCAAAAGAGGACAGTTTCTTCCAGACATGCCAGATTTCTCCCAAATATATCACATCTTCTCCAAGAAATACCAGGGTTCCCCCTGGAAATAGGACCTTTTCTCCCACAAATACCTGTTTTATCCCCAAAATAGGACAGTTTCTTCCAGAAATGCCACATTTCTCCCAAATATATCACATCTTCTCCAAGAAATACCAGATTTCCCCCTTCAAATAGGACCTTTTCACCCACAAATACCAGCCTTCTCCCCCAAATTGGACATTATCTTCCTGACATGCCACATTTCTCCCAAATATATCACATCTTCTCCAAGAAATACCAGGGTTCCCCCTTCAAATAGGACCTTTTCACCCACAAATACCTGTTTGATCCCCAAAATAGGACAGTTTCTTCCAGACATGCCACATTTCTCCCAAATATAGCACATCTTCTCCAAGAAATACCACGTTTTCCCCTTGAAATAAGGCCTTTTCTCCCTCAAATCCATGTTTTATCCCCCAAAATGGACAGTTTCTTCCAGAAATGACACATTTCTCCCAAATATATCACATCTTCTCCAAGAAATACCAGCTTTCCCCCTTCAAATAGAAACTTTTCTCCCACTAATACCTGTTTGATCCCCAAAAGAGGATAGTTTCTTCCTGAAATGCCACATTTCTAACAAATATATCACATCTTCTCCAAGAAATACCAGCTATCCCCCTTCAAATAGGACCTTTTCACCCACAAATACCTCCTTTATCCCCAAAATAGGACAGTTTCTTCCTGACATGCCATATTTCACCCAAATATATCACATCTTCTCCAAGAAATACCAGGATTCTTCCTGAAATAGGACCTTATCATCCACAAATACCTCTTTTATCCCCAAAGATGACAGTTTCTTCCAGAAAGGCCACATTTCTCCCAAATATATCACATCTTCTCCAAGAAATACCAGGTTTCCTCCTTCAAATAGGACCTTTTCACCCACAAATAACTCTTTTATCCCCAAAAGAGGACAGTTTCTTCCAGAAAGGCCAGATTTCTCCCAAATATATCACATCTTCTCCAAGAAATACCAGGTTTCCCCCTTCAAATAGGACCTTTTCACCCACAAATACCTGTTTGATCCTCAAAAGAGGACAGTTTCTGCCAGACATGCCACATTTCTCCCAAATAGATCACATCTTCTCCAAGAAATACCAGCTTTCCCCCTTCAAATAGGAACTTTTCACCCACAAATACCTGTTCTATCCCCAAAATAGGACAGTTTCTTCCAGAAAGGCCACATTTCTCCCAAATATATCACATCTTCTCCAAGAAATAACAGGGTTCCCCCTGGAAAGAGGATTTTTTCTCCCACATATACCTGTTTTATCCCCAAAAGAGGACAGTTTCTTCCAGACATGCCAGATTTCTCCCAAATATATCACATCTTCTCCAAGAAATACCAGGGTTCCCCCTGGAAATAGGACCTTTTCTCCCACAAATACCTGTTTTATCCCCAAAATAGGACAGTTTCTTCCAGAAATGCCACATTTCTCCCAAATATATCACATCTTCTCCAAGAAATACCAGATTTCCCCCTTCAAATAGGACCTTTTCACCCACAAATACCAGCCTTCTCCCCCAAATTGGACATTATCTTCCTGACATGCCACATTTCTCCCAAATATATCACATCTTCTCCAAGAAATACCAGGGTTCCCCCTTCAAATAGGACCTTTTCACCCACAAATACCTGTTTGATCCCCAAAATAGGACAGTTTCTTCCAGACATGCCACATTTCTCCCAAATATAGCACATCTTCTCCAAGAAATACCACGTTTTCCCCTTGAAATAAGGCCTTTTCTCCCTCAAATCCATGTTTTATCCCCCAAAATGGACAGTTTCTTCCAGAAATGACACATTTCTCCCAAATATATCACATCTTCTCCAAGAAATACCAGCTTTCCCCCTTCAAATAGAAACTTTTCTCCCACTAATACCTGTTTGATCCCCAAAAGAGGATAGTTTCTTCCTGAAATGCCACATTTCTAACAAATATATCACATCTTCTCCAAGAAATACCAGCTATCCCCCTTCAAATAGGACCTTTTCACCCACAAATACCTCCTTTATCCCCAAAATAGGACAGTTTCTTCCTGACATGCCATATTTCACCCAAATATATCACATCTTCTCCAAGAAATACCAGGATTCTTCCTGAAATAGGACCTTATCATCCACAAATACCTCTTTTATCCCCAAAGATGACAGTTTCTTCCAGAAAGGCCACATTTCTCCCAAATATATCACATCTTCTCCAAGAAATACCAGGTTTCCTCCTTCAAATAGGACCTTTTCACCCACAAATAACTCTTTTATCCCCAAAAGAGGACAGTTTCTTCCAGAAAGGCCAGATTTCTCCCAAATATATCACATCTTCTCCAAGAAATACCAGGTTTCCCCCTTCAAATAGGACCTTTTCACCCACAAATACCTGTTTGATCCTCAAAAGAGGACAGTTTCTGCCAGACATGCCACATTTCTCCCAAATAGATCACATCTTCTCCAAGAAATACCAGCTTTCCCCCTTCAAATAGGAACTTTTCACCCACAAATACCTGTTCTATCCCCAAAATAGGACAGTTTCTTCCAGAAAGGCCACATTTCTCCCAAATATATCACATCTTCTCCAAGAAATAACAGGGTTCCCCCTGGAAAGAGGATTTTTTCTCCCACATATACCTGTTTTATCCCCAAAAGAGGACAGTTTCTTCCAGACATGCCAGATTTCTCCCAAATATATCACATCTTCTCCAAGAAATACCAGGGTTCCCCCTGGAAATAGGACCTTTTCTCCCACAAATACCTGTTTTATCCCCAAAATAGGACAGTTTCTTCCAGAAATGCCACATTTCTCCCAAATATATCACATCTTCTCCAAGAAATACCAGATTTCCCCCTTCAAATAGGACCTTTTCACCCACAAATACCAGCCTTCTCCCCCAAATTGGACATTATCTTCCTGACATGCCACATTTCTCCCAAATATATCACATCTTCTCCAAGAAATACCAGGGTTCCCCCTTCAAATAGGACCTTTTCACCCACAAATACCTGTTTGATCCCCAAAATAGGACAGTTTCTTCCAGACATGCCACATTTCTCCCAAATATAGCACATCTTCTCCAAGAAATACCACGTTTTCCCCTTGAAATAAGGCCTTTTCTCCCTCAAATCCATGTTTTATCCCCCAAAATGGACAGTTTCTTCCAGAAATGACACATTTCTCCCAAATATATCACATCTTCTCCAAGAAATACCAGCTTTCCCCCTTCAAATAGAAACTTTTCTCCCACTAATACCTGTTTGATCCCCAAAAGAGGATAGTTTCTTCCTGAAATGCCACATTTCTAACAAATATATCACATCTTCTCCAAGAAATACCAGCTATCCCCCTTCAAATAGGACCTTTTCACCCACAAATACCTCCTTTATCCCCAAAATAGGACAGTTTCTTCCTGACATGCCATATTTCACCCAAATATATCACATCTTCTCCAAGAAATACCAGGATTCTTCCTGAAATAGGACCTTATCATCCACAAATACCTCTTTTATCCCCAAAGATGACAGTTTCTTCCAGAAAGGCCACATTTCTCCCAAATATATCACATCTTCTCCAAGAAATACCAGGTTTCCTCCTTCAAATAGGACCTTTTCACCCACAAATAACTCTTTTATCCCCAAAAGAGGACAGTTTCTTCCAGAAATGCCACATTTCTAACAAATAGATCACATCTTCTCCAAGAAATACCAGGGTTCCCCCTTCAAATAGGACCTTTTCACCCACAAATACCTGTTTGATCCTCAAAAGAGGACAGTTTCTGCCAGACATGCCACATTTCTCCCAAATAGATCACATCTTCTCCAAGAAATACCAGCTTTCCCCCTTCAAATAGGAACTTTTCACCCACAAATACCTGTTCTATCCCCAAAATAGGACAGTTTCTTCCAGAAAGGCCACATTTCTCCCAAATATATCACATCTTCTCCAAGAAATAACAGGGTTCCCCCTGGAAAGAGGATTTTTTCTCCCACATATACCTGTTTTATCCCCAAAAGAGGACAGTTTCTTCCAGACATGCCAGATTTCTCCCAAATATATCACATCTTCTCCAAGAAATACCAGGGTTCCCCCTGGAAATAGGACCTTTTCTCCCACAAATACCTGTTTTATCCCCAAAATAGGACAGTTTCTTCCAGAAATGCCACATTTCTCCCAAATATATCACATCTTCTCCAAGAAATACCAGATTTCCCCCTTCAAATAGGACCTTTTCACCCACAAATACCAGCCTTCTCCCCCAAATTGGACATTATCTTCCTGACATGCCACATTTCTCCCAAATATATCACATCTTCTCCAAGAAATACCAGGGTTCCCCCTTCAAATAGGACCTTTTCTCCCACAAATACCTCTTTTATCCCCCCAAATAGGACAGTTTCTTCCAGAAATGCCACATTTCTCCCAAATATATCAAATCTTCTCCAAGAAATACCAGCTTTCCCCCTTCAAATAGGACCTTTTCACCCACAACTTCCAGCCTTCTCCCCCCAAATCGGACATTTTCTTACAGAAATGCCACATTTCTCCCAAATAGATCACATCTTCTCCAAGAAATACCAGCTATCCCCCTTCAAATAGGACCTTTTCATCCACAAATACCTCTTTTATCCCCAAAATAGGACAGTTTCTTCCTGACATGCCATATTTCTCCCAAATATATCACATCTTCTCCAAGAAATACCAGGATTCTTCCTGAAATAGGACCTTTTCACCCACAAATACCTCTTTGATCCCCAAAATACGACAGTTTCTTCCAGAAAGGCCACATTTCTCCCAAATATATCACATCTTCTCCAAGAAATACCAGGGTTCCCCCTTCAAATAGGACCTTGTCACCCACAAATACCTCTTTTATCCTCAAAAGAGGACAGTTTCTTCCAGACATGCCACATTTCTCCCAAATACATCACATCTTCTCCAAGAAATACCAGGATTGCTCCTGAAATAGGACCTTTTCACCCACAAATACCAGCCTTCTACCCCAAAATTGGACAGTTTCTTCCAGAAATGCCACATTTCTCCCAAATATGTCACATCTTCTCCAAGAAGTACCAGCTTTCCCCCTTCAAATAGGACCTTTTCACCCACAAATACCTCTTTTATCCCCAAAAGAGGACAGTTTCTGCCAGAAATGCCACATTTCTCCAAATATATCACATCTTCTCCAAGAAATACCAGCTTTCCCCCTTCAAATAGGACCTTTTCACCCACAAATACCTCTTTTATCCCCAAAAGAGGACAGTTATTCCAGAAATGCCACATTTCTAACAAATATATCACATCTTGTCCAAGAAATACCAGGTTTCCCCCTTCAAATAGGACCTTGTCACCCACAAATACCTGTTTGATCCCCAAAAGAGGACAGTTTCTTCCAGACATGCCACATTTCTCCCAAATATATCACATCTTCTCCAAGAAATACCAGGATTGCTCCTGAAATAGGCAATTTTCACCCACAAATACCAGCCTTTTCCATCCAAATTGGACAATTTCTTCCAGACATGCCATATTTCTCCCAAATATATCACATCTTCTCCAAGAAATACCAGGGTTCCCCCTTGAAATTGGAACTTTTCTCCCACAAATACCTCTTTTATCCCCAAAAGACGACAGTTTCTTCCAGACATGCCACATTTCTCCCTAATATAGAACATTTTCTCCAAGAAATACCACGTTTCCCCATTCAAATAGGACCTTTTCACCCACAAATACCTCTTTTATCCCCAAAATAGGACAGTTTCCTCCTGACATGCCACATTTCTCCCAAATATAGCACATCTTCTCCAAGAAATACCAGCTTTCCCCCTTCAAATAGGACCTTTTCACCCACAAATACCTCTTTTATCCCCAAAAGAGGACAGTTTCTTCCAGAAATGCAACATTTCTACCAAGTATATCACATCTTCTCCATGAAATAACAGGATTCCCCCTTCAAATAGGACCTTTTCTCCCACAAATACCAGCCTTCTACCCCCAAATTGGACAGTTTCTTACAGAAATGCCACATTTCTCCCAAATATATCGCATCTTCTCCAAGAAATACCAGGTTTCCCACTGGAAATAGGACCTTTTCACCCACAAATACCTGTTCTATCCCGAAAATAGGACAGTTTCTTCCAGACATGCCACATTTCTCCCAAATATATCACATCTCCTGCAAGAAATACCAGCTTTCCCCCTTCAAATAGGACCTTGTCACCCACATATACCTCTTTTATCCCCAAAAGAGGACAGTTTCCTCCAGAATGGCCAGATTTCTCCCAAATATATCACATCTTCTCCAAGAAATACCAGGGTTCCGCCTGGAAATAGGACATTTTCACCCACAAATACCTCTTTTATCCCCCAAATAGGACAGTTTCTGTCAGACATGCCAGATTTCTCCCAGATATATCACATCTTCTCCAAGAAATACCAGGTTTCCCCCTTCAAATAGGACCTTTTCACCCACAAATACCAGCCTTCTCCCTCCAAATTGGACAGTTTCTTCCAGAAATGCCACATTTCTCCCAAATAGATCACATCTTCTCCAAGAAATACCAGGGTTCCCCCTTCAAATAGGAACTTTTCACCCACAAATACCTCTTTTATCCCCAAAAGAGGACAGTTTCTTCCCGAAATGCCACATTTCTAACAAATATATCACATCTTCTCCAAGAAATACCAGCTTTCCCCCTTCAAATAGGACCTTTTCACCCACAAATACCTGTTTGATCCCCAAAAGAGGACAGTTTCTTCCAGAAATGCCACATTTCTCCCAAATATATCACATCTTCTCCAAGAAATACCAGGTTTCCCCCTTCAAATAGGACCTTGTCACCCACAAATAGCTCTTTTATCCCCAAAAGAGGACAGTTTCTGCCAGAAATGCCACATTTCTCCCAAATATATCACATCTTCTCCAAGAAATACCAGGATTGCTCCTGAAATAGGACCTTTTCACCCACAAAAACCAGCCTTCTCCCCCCAAATTGGACAGTTTCTTCCAAACATGCCACATTTCTCCCAAATAGATCACATCTTCTCCAAGAAATACCAGGTTTCCCCCTTCAAATAGGACCTTTTCACCCACAAATACCTCTTTTATCCCCAAAAGAGGACAGTTTCTTCCCGAAATGCCACATTTCTAACAAATATATCACATCTTCTCCAAGAAATACCAGCTTTCCCCCTTCAAATAGGACCTTTTCACCCACAAATACCTCTTTTAACCCCAAAATAGGACAGTTTCTTCCAGAAATGCCACATTTCTCCCAAATATATCACATCTTCTCCAAGAAATACCAGCCTTCCCCCTTCAAATAGGACCTTTTCACCCACAAATACCTCTTTTATCCCCAAAAGAGGACAGTTTCTTCCAGAAATGCCACATTTCTCCCAAATATATCACATCTTCTCCAAGAAATACCAGGTTTCCCCCTTCAAATAGGACCTTTTCACCCACAAATACCTGTTTGATCCCCAAAATAGGACAGTTTCTTCCAGACATGCCACATTTCTCCCAAATATAGCACATCTTCTCCAAGAAATACCACGTTTTCCCCTTGAAATAAGGCCTTTTCTCCCTCAAATCCATGTTTTATCCCCCAAAATGGACAGTTTCTTCCAGAAATGACACATTTCTCCCAAATATATCACATCTTCTCCAAGAAATACCAGCTTTCCCCCTTCAAATAGAAACTTTTCTCCCACTAATACCTGTTTGATCCCCAAAAGAGGATAGTTTCTTCCAGAAATGCCACATTTCTAACAAATATATCACATCTTCTCCAAGAAATACCAGCTATCCCCCTTCAAATAGGACCTTTTCACCCACAAATACCTCCTTTATCCCCAAAATAGGACAGTTTCTTCCTGACATGCCATATTTCACCCAAATATATCACATCTTCTCCAAGAAATACCAGGATTCTTCCTGAAATAGGACCTTATCATCCACAAATACCTCTTTTATCCCCAAAGATGACAGTTTCTTCCAGAAAGGCCACATTTCTCCCAAATATATCACATCTTCTCCAAGAAATACCAGGTTTCCTCCTTCAAATAGGACCTTTTCACCCACAAATAACTCTTTTATCCCCAAAAGAGGACAGTTTCTTCCAGAAAGGCCAGATTTCTCCCAAATATATCACATCTTCTCCAAGAAATACCAGGTTTCCCCCTTCAAATAGGACCTTTTCACCCACAAATACCTGTTTGATCCTCAAAAGAGGACAGTTTCTGCCAGACATGCCACATTTCTCCCAAATAGATCACATCTTCTCCAAGAAATACCAGCTTTCCCCCTTCAAATAGGAACTTTTCACCCACAAATACCTGTTCTATCCCCAAAATAGGACAGTTTCTTCCAGAAAGGCCACATTTCTCCCAAATATATCACATCTTCTCCAAGAAATAACAGGGTTCCCCCTGGAAAGAGGATTTTTTCTCCCACATATACCTGTTTTATCCCCAAAAGAGGACAGTTTCTTCCAGACATGCCAGATTTCTCCCAAATATATCACATCTTCTCCAAGAAATACCAGGGTTCCCCCTGGAAATAGGACCTTTTCTCCCACAAATACCTGTTTTATCCCCAAAATAGGACAGTTTCTTCCAGAAATGCCACATTTCTCCCAAATATATCACATCTTCTCCAAGAAATACCAGATTTCCCCCTTCAAATAGGACCTTTTCACCCACAAATACCAGCCTTCTCCCCCAAATTGGACATTATCTTCCTGACATGCCACATTTCTCCCAAATATATCACATCTTCTCCAAGAAATACCAGGGTTCCCCCTTCAAATAGGACCTTTTCACCCACAAATACCTGTTTGATCCCCAAAATAGGACAGTTTCTTCCAGACATGCCACATTTCTCCCAAATATAGCACATCTTCTCCAAGAAATACCACGTTTTCCCCTTGAAATAAGGCCTTTTCTCCCTCAAATCCATGTTTTATCCCCCAAAATGGACAGTTTCTTCCAGAAATGACACATTTCTCCCAAATATATCACATCTTCTCCAAGAAATACCAGCTTTCCCCCTTCAAATAGAAACTTTTCTCCCACTAATACCTGTTTGATCCCCAAAAGAGGATAGTTTCTTCCTGAAATGCCACATTTCTAACAAATATATCACATCTTCTCCAAGAAATACCAGCTATCCCCCTTCAAATAGGACCTTTTCACCCACAAATACCTCCTTTATCCCCAAAATAGGACAGTTTCTTCCTGACATGCCATATTTCACCCAAATATATCACATCTTCTCCAAGAAATACCAGGATTCTTCCTGAAATAGGACCTTATCATCCACAAATACCTCTTTTATCCCCAAAGATGACAGTTTCTTCCAGAAAGGCCACATTTCTCCCAAATATATCACATCTTCTCCAAGAAATACCAGGTTTCCTCCTTCAAATAGGACCTTTTCACCCACAAATAACTCTTTTATCCCCAAAAGAGGACAGTTTCTTCCAGAAAGGCCAGATTTCTCCCAAATATATCACATCTTCTCCAAGAAATACCAGGTTTCCCCCTTCAAATAGGACCTTTTCACCCACAAATACCTGTTTGATCCTCAAAAGAGGACAGTTTCTGCCAGACATGCCACATTTCTCCCAAATAGATCACATCTTCTCCAAGAAATACCAGCTTTCCCCCTTCAAATAGGAACTTTTCACCCACAAATACCTGTTCTATCCCCAAAATAGGACAGTTTCTTCCAGAAAGGCCACATTTCTCCCAAATATATCACATCTTCTCCAAGAAATAACAGGGTTCCCCCTGGAAAGAGGATTTTTTCTCCCACATATACCTGTTTTATCCCCAAAAGAGGACAGTTTCTTCCAGACATGCCAGATTTCTCCCAAATATATCACATCTTCTCCAAGAAATACCAGGGTTCCCCCTGGAAATAGGACCTTTTCTCCCACAAATACCTGTTTTATCCCCAAAATAGGACAGTTTCTTCCAGAAATGCCACATTTCTCCCAAATATATCACATCTTCTCCAAGAAATACCAGATTTCCCCCTTCAAATAGGACCTTTTCACCCACAAATACCAGCCTTCTCCCCCAAATTGGACATTATCTTCCTGACATGCCACATTTCTCCCAAATATATCACATCTTCTCCAAGAAATACCAGGGTTCCCCCTTCAAATAGGACCTTTTCTCCCACAAATACCTCTTTTATCCCCCCAAATAGGACAGTTTCTTCCAGAAATGCCACATTTCTCCCAAATATATCAAATCTTCTCCAAGAAATACCAGCTTTCCCCCTTCAAATAGGACCTTTTCACCCACAACTTCCAGCCTTCTCCCCCCAAATCGGACATTTTCTTACAGAAATGCCACATTTCTCCCAAATAGATCACATCTTCTCCAAGAAATACCAGCTATCCCCCTTCAAATAGGACCTTTTCATCCACAAATACCTCTTTTATCCCCAAAATAGGACAGTTTCTTCCTGACATGCCATATTTCTCCCAAATATATCACATCTTCTCCAAGAAATACCAGGATTCTTCCTGAAATAGGACCTTTTCACCCACAAATACCTCTTTGATCCCCAAAATACGACAGTTTCTTCCAGAAAGGCCACATTTCTCCCAAATATATCACATCTTCTCCAAGAAATACCAGGGTTCCCCCTTCAAATAGGACCTTGTCACCCACAAATACCTCTTTTATCCTCAAAAGAGGACAGTTTCTTCCAGACATGCCACATTTCTCCCAAATACATCACATCTTCTCCAAGAAATACCAGGATTGCTCCTGAAATAGGACCTTTTCACCCACAAATACCAGCCTTCTCCCCCAAAATTGGACAGTTTCTTCCAGAAATGCCACATTTCTCCCAAATATGTCACATCTTCTCCAAGAAGTACCAGCTTTCCCCCTTCAAATAGGACCTTTTCACCCACAAATACCTCTTTTATCCCCAAAAGAGGACAGTTTCTTCCAGAAATGCCAATTTTCTCCCAAATATATCACATCTTCTCCAAGAAATACCAGGTTTCCCCCTTCAAATAGGACATTTTCACCCACAAATACCAGCATTCTCCCCCCAAACTGGACATTATCTACCTGACATGCCAAAATTCTCCCAAATATATCACATCTTCTCCATGAAATACCAGATTTCCCCCTTCAAATAGGGCCTTTTAACCCACAAATACCTGTTTTATGCCCCCAAATAGGACAGTTTCTTCCAGAAATGCCACATTTCTCCCAAATATATCACATCTTCTCCAAGAAATACCAGGGTTCCCCCTTCAAATAGGAACTTATCTCCCACAAATACCTCTTTTATCCCCAAAAGAGGACAGTTTCTTCCAGAAATGCTACATTTCTCCCAAATATATCACATCTTCTCCAAGAAATACCAACTTTCCCCCTTCAAATAGGACCTTTTCACCCACAAATACCTGTTTTATCCCCAAAATAGAACATTTTCATCCAGAAATGCCACATTTCTCCCAAATATATCACATCTTCTCCAAGAAATACCAGCTTTCCCTCTTCAAATAGGACCTTTTCACCCACAAATACCTCTTTTATCCCCAAAAGAGGACAGTTTCTGCCAGAAATGCCACATTTCTCCAAATATATCACATCTTCTCCAAGAAATACCAGCTTTCCCCCTTCAAATAGGACCTTTTCACCCACAAATACCTCTTTTATCCCCAAAAGAGGACAGTTTCTTCCAGAAATGCCACATTTCTAACAAATATATCACATCTTGTCCAAGAAATACCAGGTTTCCCCCTTCAAATAGGACCTTGTCACCCACAAATACCTGTTTGATCCCCAAAAGAGGACAGTTTCTTCCAGACATGCCACATTTCTCCCAAATATATCACATCTTCTCCAAGAAATACCAGGATTGCTCCTGAAATAGGCAATTTTCACCCACAAATACCAGCCTTTTCCATCCAAATTGGACAGTTTCTTCCAGACATGCCATATTTCTCCCAAATATATCACATCTTCTCCAAGAAATACCAGGGTTCCCCCTTGAAATTGGAACTTTTCTCCCACAAATACCTCTTTTATCCCCAAAAGACGACAGTTTCTTCCAGACATGCCACATTTCTCCCTAATATAGAACATTTTCTCCAAGAAATACCACGTTTCCCCATTCAAATAGGACCTTTTCACCCACAAATACCTCTTTTATCCCCAAAATAGGACAGTTTCCTCCTGACATGCCACATTTCTCCCAAATAGATCACATCTTCTCCAAGAAATACCAGCTTTCCCCCTTCAAATAGGACCTTGTCACCCACAAATACCTCTTTTATCCCCAAAAGAGGACAGTTTCTTCCAGAAATGCAACATTTCTACCAAGTATATCACATCTTCTCCATGAAATAACAGGTTTCCCCCTTCAAATAGGACCTTTTCTCCCACAAATACCAGCCTTCTACCCCCAAATTGGACAGTTTCTTACAGAAATGCCACATTTCTCCCAAATATATCGCATCTTCTCCAAGAAATACCAGGTTTCCCACTGGAAATAGGACCTTTTCACCCACAAATACCTGTTCTATCCCGAAAATAGGACAGTTTCTTCCAGACATGCCACATTTCTCCCAAATATATCACATCTCCTGCAAGAAATACCAGCTTTCCCCCTTCAAATAGGACCTTGTCACCCACATATACCTCTTTTATCCCCAAAAGAGGACAGTTTCCTCCAGAAATGCCACATTTCTCCCAAATATATCACATCTTCTCCAAGAAATACCAGGGTTCCCCCTGGAAATAGGACATTTTCTCTCACAAGTACCAGTCTTCTCCCGCCAAATCGGACATTTTCTTCCAGAAAGGCCAGATTTCTCCCAAATAGATCACATCTTCTCCAGAAATACCAGCTATCCCCCTTCAAATAGGACCTTTTCACCCACAAATACCTGTTTTATCCCCAAAATAGGAAAGTTTCTTCCTGACATGCCATCTTTCTCCCAAATATATCACATCTTCTCCAAGAAATACCAGGATTCTTCCTGAAATAGGACCTTTTCACCCACAAATACCTCTTTTATCCCCAAATAGGACAGTTTCTTCCAGACATGCCACTTTTCTCCCAAATATATCACATCTTCTCCAAGAAATACCAGGTTTCCCCCTTCAAATAGGACCTTTTCTCCCACTAATACCAGCCTTCTCCCCTTAAATTGGACATTTTCTTCCAGAAAAGCCACATTTCTCCCAAATAGATCACATCTTCTCCAAGAAATTCCAGGTTTCCCCCTCGAAATAGGACCTTTTCACCCACAAATACCTGTTTGATCCCCAAAAGAGGACAGTTTCTTCCAGAAATGCCACATTTCTCCCAAATAGATCACATCTTCTCCAAGAAATACCAGCTTTCCCCCTGGAAAGAGGACATTTTCTCCCACAAATACCAACATTCTCCCCCAAAAGAGGACAGTTTCTTCCAGAAATGCCACATTTCTCCCAAATAGATCACATCTTCTCCAAGAAATACCAGGTTTCCCCCTTCAAATAGGGCCTTTTCAAACACAAATACCTCTTTTATGCCCCCAAATAGGGCATTTTCTTCCGGAAATGCCACATTTCTCCCAAATATATCACATCTTCTCTAAGAAATACCAGGGTTCCCCCAGGAAATTGGACCTTGTCACCCACAAATACCTCTTTTATCCCCAAAAGAGGACAGTTTCTTCCAGAAATGCCACATTTCTCCCAAATATATCACATCTTCTCCAAGAAATACCAGCTTTCCCCCTTCAAATAGGACCTTTTCACCCACAAATACCTCTTTTATCCCCAAAATAGGACAGTTTCTTCCAGAAACGCCAGATTTCTCCCAAATAGATCACATCTTCTCCAAGAAATACCAGGATTGCTCCTGAAATAGGACCTTTTCACCCACAAATACCTCTTTTATCCCCAAAAGAGGACAGTTTCTTCCGGAAATGCCACATTTCTCCCAAATAGATCACATCTTCTCCAAGAAATACCAGGGTTCCCCCTGGAAATAGGACATTTTCTCTCACAAATACCAGCCTTCTCCCGCCAAATCGGACATTTTCTTCCAGAAATGCCACATTTCTCCAAATATATCACATCTTCTCCAAGAAATACCAGGTTTCCCCCTGGTTAGGGGACCTTTTCTCCCACAAATACCAACCTTCTCCCCCAAAAGAGGACAGTTTCTTCCAGAAATGCCACATTTCTCCCAAATAGATCACATCTTCTCCAAGAAATACCAGGTTTCCCCCTTCAAATAGGGCCTTTTCACCCACAAATACCTGTTTTATGCCCCCAAATAGGACAGTTTCTTCCAGAAATGCCACATTTCTCCCAAATATATCACATCTTCTCCAAGAAATACCAGGGTTCCCCCTGGGAATTGGACCTTGTCACCCACAAATACCTCTTTTATCCCCAAAAGAGGACAGTTTCTTCCAGAAATGCCACATTTCTAACAAATATATCACATCTTCTCCAAGAAATACCAGCTTTCCCCCTTCAAATAGGACCTTTTCACCCACAAATACCTGTTTTATCCCCAAAATAGGACAGTTTCTTCCAGAAACGCCACATTTCTCCCAAATAGATCACATCTTCTCCAAGAAATACCAGGATTGCTCCTGAAATAGGACCTTTTCACCCACAAATACCTCTTTTATCCCCAAAAGAGGACAGTTTCTTCCAGACATGCCACATTTCTCCCAAATAGATCACATCTTCTCCAAGAAATACCAGGCTTCCCCCTGGAAATAGGACATTTTCTCTCACAAATACCAGCCTTCTCCCGCCAAATCGGACATTTTCTTCCAGAAATGCCACATTTCTCCCAAATAGATCACATCTTCTCCAAGAAATACCAGCTTTCCCCCTTCAAATAGGACCTTTTCACCCACAAATACCTCCTTTATCCCCAAAATAGGACAGTTTCTTCCTGACATGCCATATTTCTCCCAAATATAGCACATCTTCTCCAAGAAATACCAGGATTCTTCCTGAAATAGGACCTTTTCACCCACAAATACCTGTTTGATCTCCAAAATAGGACAGTTTCTTCCAGAAATGCCACATTTCTAACAAATAGATCACATCTTCTCCAAGAAATACCAGGGTTCCCCCTTCAAATAGGACCTTGTCACCCACAAATACCTCTTTTATCCTCAAAAGAGGACAGTTTCTGCCAGACATGCCACATTTCTCCCAAATAGATCACATCTTCTCCAAGAAATACCAGCTTTCCCCCTTCAAATAGGACCTTTTCACACACAAATACCAGCCTTCTCCCCCAAAATTGGCAATTTTCTTCCTGACATGCCACATTTCTCCCAAATATATCACATCTTCTCCAAGAAATACCAGGTTTCCCCCTTCAAATAGGACCTTGTCACCCACAAATACCTCTTTTATCCCCAAAAGAGGACAGTTTCTGCCAGAAAGGCCACATTTCTAACAAATAGATCACATCTTCTCCAAGAAATACCAGGATTGCTCCTGAAATAGGACTTTTTCTCCCACATATACCAACCTTCTCCCCCAAAAGAGGACAGTTTCTTCCAGAAATGCCACATTTCTCCCAAATAGATCACATCTTCTCCAAGAAATACCAGCTTTCCCCCTTCAAATAGGGCCTTTTCACCCACAAATACCTGTTTTATGCCCCCAAATACGACAGTTTCTTCCAGAAATGCCACATTTCTAACAAATATATCACATCTTCTCCAAGAAATACCAGGGTTCCCCCTGGAAATTGGACCTTGTCACCCACAAATACCTGTTTTATGCCCAAAAGAGGACAGTTTCTTCCAGAAATGCCACATTTCTCCCAAATAGATCACATCTTCTCCAAGAAATACCAGGATTGCTCCTGAAATAGGACCTTTTCACCCACAAATACCTCTTTTATCCCCAAAAGAGGACAGTTTCTTCCAGACATGCCACATTTCTCCCAAATATATCACATCTTCTCCAAGAAATACGAGGATTGCTCCAGAAATACGACCTTTTCACCCACAAATATCAGCCTTCTCCCTCCAAATTGTACAGTTTCTTCCAGAAATGCCACATTTCTCCCAAATATATCACATCTTCTCCAAGAAATAACAGCCTTCCCCCTTCAAATAGGATTATTTCTCCCACATATACCTGTTTTATCACCAAAATAGGACAGTTTCTTCCAGAAATGCCACATTTCTCCCAAATATATCACATCCTCTCCAAGAAATACCAGGGTTCCCCCTTGAAATTGGAACTTTTCTCCCACAAATACCTCTTTTATCCCCAAAAGACGACAGTTTCTTCCAGACATGCCACATTTCTCCCTAATATAGAACATTTTCACCAAGAAATACCACGTTTCCCCATTCAAATAGGACCTTTTCACCCACAAATACCTCTTTTATCCCCAAAATAGGACAGTTTCCTCCTGACATGCCACATTTCTCCCAAATATAGCACATCTTCTCCAAGAAATACCAGCTTTCCCCCTTCAAATAGGACCTTTTCACCCACAAATACCTCTTTTATCCCCAAAAGAGGACAGTTTCTTCCAGAAATGCAACATTTCTACCAAGTATATCACATCTTCTCCATGAAATAACAGGTTTCCCCCTTCAAATAGGACCTTTTCTCCCACAAATACCAGCCTTCTACCCCCAAATTGGACAGTTTCTTAAAGAAATGCCACATTTCTCCCAAATATATCGCATCTTCTCCAAGAAATACCAGGTTTCCCACTGGAAATAGGACCTTTTCACCCACAAATACCTGTTCTATCCCGAAAATAGGACAGTTTCTTCCAGACATGCCACATTTCTCGCAAATAGATCACATCTCCTGCAAGAAATACCAGCTTTCCCCCTTCAAATAGGACCTTGTCACCCACATATACCTCTTTTATCCCCAAAAGAGGACAGTTTCCTCCAGAAATGCCACATTTCTCCCAAATATATCACATCTTCTCCAAGAAATACCAGGGTTCCCTCTGGAAATAGGACATTTTCTCTCACAAGTACCAGTCTTCTCCCGCCAAATCGGACATTTTCTTCCAGAAAGGCCAGATTTCTCCCAAATAGATCACATCTTCTCCAGAAATACCAGCTATCCCCCTTCAAATAGGACCTTTTCACCCACAAATACCTGTTTTATCCCCAAAATAGGAAAGTTTCTTCCTGACATGCCATCTTTCTCCCAAATATATCACATCTTCTCCAAGAAATACCAGGATTCTTCCTGAAATAGGACCTTTTCACCCACAAATACCTCTTTTATCCCCAAATAGGACAGTTTCTTCCAGACATGCCACTTTTCTCCCAAATATATCACATCTTCTCCAAGAAATACCAGGTTTCCCCCTTCAAATAGGACCTTTTCTCCCACTAATACCAGCCTTCTCCCCTTAAATTGGACATTTTCTTCCAGAAAAGCCACATTTCTCCCAAATAGATCACATCTTCTCCAAGAAATTCCAGGTTTCCCCCTCGAAATAGGACCTTTTCACCCACAAATACCTGTTTGATCCCCAAAAGAGGACAGTTTCTTCCAGAAATGCCACATTTCTCCCAAATAGATCACATCTTCTCCAAGAAATACCAGCTTTCCCCCTGGAAAGAGGACATTTTCTCCCACAAATACCAACATTCTCCCCCAAAAGAGGACAGTTTCTTCCAGAAATGCCACATTTCTCCCAAATAGATCACATCTTCTCCAAGAAATACCAGGTTTCCCCCTTCAAATAGGGGCTTTTCAAACACAAATACCTCTTTTATGCCCCCAAATAGGGCATTTTCTTCCGGAAATGCCACATTTCTCCCAAATATATCACATCTTCTCTAAGAAATACCAGGGTTCCCCCAGGAAATTGGACCTTGTCACCCACAAATACCTCTTTTATCCCCAAAAGAGGACAGTTTCTTCCAGAAATGCCACATTTCTCCCAAATATATCACATCTTCTCCAAGAAATACCAGCTTTCCCCCTTCAAATAGGACCTTTTCACCCACAAATACCTCTTTTATCCCCAAAATAGGACAGTTTCTTCCAGAAACGCCAGATTTCTCCCAAATAGATCACATCTTCTCCAAGAAATACCAGGATTGCTCCTGAAATAGGACCTTTTCACCCACAAATACCTCTTTTATCCCCAAAAGAGGACAGTTTCTTCCGGAAATGCCACATTTCTCCCAAATATATCACATCTTCTCCAAGAAATACCAGGGTTCCCCCTGGAAATAGGACATTTTCTCTCACAAATACCAGCCTTCTCCCGCCAAATCGGACATTTTCTTCCAGAAATGCCACATTTCTCCAAATATATCACATCTTCTCCAAGAAATACCAGGTTTCCCCCTGGTTAGGGGACCTTTTCTCCCACAAATACCAACCTTCTCCCCCAAAAGAGGACAGTTTCTTCCAGAAATGCCACATTTCTCCCAAATAGATCACATCTTCTCCAAGAAATACCAGGTTTCCCCCTTCAAATAGGACCTTTTCACCCACAAATACCTGTTTTATGCCCCCAAATAGGACAGTTTCTTCCAGAAATGCCACATTTCTCCCAAATATATCACATCTTCTCCAAGAAATACCAGGGTTCCCCCTGGGAATTGGACCTTGTCACCCACAAATACCTCTTTTATCCCCAAAAGAGGACAGTTTCTTCCAGAAATGCCACATTTCTAACAAATATATCACATCTTCTCCAAGAAATACCAGCTTTCCCCCTTCAAATAGGACCTTTTCACCCACAAATACCTGTTTTATCCCCAAAATAGGACAGTTTCTTCCAGAAACGCCACATTTCTCCCAAATAGATCACATCTTCTCCAAGAAATACCAGGATTGCTCCTGAAATAGGACCTTTTCACCCACAAATACCTCTTTTATCCCCAAAAGAGGACAGTTTCTTCCAGACATGCCACATTTCTCCCAAATAGATCACATCTTCTCCAAGAAATACCAGGCTTCCCCCTGGAAATAGGACATTTTCTCTCACAAATACCAGCCTTCTCCCGCCAAATCGGACATTTTCTTCCAGAAATGCCACATTTCTCCCAAATAGATCACATCTTCTCCAAGAAATACCAGCTTTCCCCCTTCAAATAGGACCTTTTCACCCACAAATACCTCCTTTATCCCCAAAATAGGACAGTTTCTTCCTGACATGCCATATTTCTCCCAAATATAGCACATCTTCTCCAAGAAATACCAGGATTCTTCCTGAAATAGGACCTTTTCACCCACAAATACCTGTTTGATCTCCAAAATAGGACAGTTTCTTCCAGAAATGCCACATTTCTAACAAATAGATCACATCTTCTCCAAGAAATACCAGGGTTCCCCCTTCAAATAGGACCTTGTCACCCACAAATACCTCTTTTATCCTCAAAAGAGGACAGTTTCTGCCAGACATGCCAGATTTCTCCCAAATATATCACATCTTCTCCAAGAAATACCAGGTTTCCCCCTTCAAATAGGACCTTTTCACCAACAAATACCTCTTTTATCCCCAAAAGAGGACAGTTTCTGCCAGAAATGCCACATTTCTCCCAAATATATCACATCTTCTCCAAGAAGTACCAGCTTTCCCCCTTCAAATAGGACATTTTCTCCCACAAATACCTCTTTTATCCCCAAAAGAGGACAGTTTCTTCCAGAAATGCCACTTTTCTCCCAAATAGATCACATCTTCTCCAAGAAATACCAGCTTTCCCCCTTCAAATAGGACCTTTTCACACACAAATACCAGCCTTCTCCCCCAAAATTGGCAATTTTCTTCCTGACATGCCACATTTCTCCCAAATATATCACATCTTCTCCAAGAAATACCAGGTTTCCCCCTTCAAATAGGACCTTGTCACCCACAAATACCTCTTTTATCCCCAAAAGAGGACAGTTTCTGCCAGAAATGCCACATTTCTAACAAATAGATCACATCTTCTCCAAGAAATACCAGGATTGCTCCTGAAATAGGACCTTTTCTCCCACATATACCAACCTTCTCCCCCCAAATTGGACAGTTTCTTCCAGAAATGCCACATTTCTCCCAAATAGATCACATCTTCTCCAAGAAATACCAGCTTTCCCCCTTCAAATAGGGCCTTTTCACCCACAAATACCTGTTTTATGCCCCCAAATACGACAGTTTCTTCCAGAAATGCCACATTTCTAACAAATATATCACATCTTCTCCAAGAAATACCAGGGTTCCCCCTGGAAATTGGACCTTGTCACCCACAAATACCTGTTTTATGCCCAAAAGAGGACAGTTTCTTCCAGAAATGCCACATTTCTCCCAAATAGATCACATCTTCTCCAAGAAATACCAGGATTGCTCCTGAAATAGGACCTTTTCACCCACAAATACCTCTTTTATCCCCAAAAGAGGACAGTTTCTTCCAGACATGCCACATTTCTCCCAAATATATCACATCCTCTCCAAGAAATACCAGGTTTCCGCCTGGAAATAGGACATTTTCACCCACAAATACCAGCCTTCTCCCCCCAAACTGGACATTATCTTCCTGACATGCCAAAATTCTCCCAAATATATCACATCTTCTCCAAGAAATACCAGCTTACCCCCTTCAAATAGGACCTTTTCTCCCACAAATACCTCTTTTATCCTTAAAATAGGACAGTTTCGTCCAGAAATGCCAGATTTCTCCCAAATAGATCACATCTTCTCCAAGAAATACCAGGATTGCTCCTGAAATAGGACCTTTTCACCCACAAATACCACTTTTATCCCCAAAAGAGGACAGTATCCTCCAGACATGCCACATTTCTCCCAAATATATCACATCTTCTCCTGAAATACCAGCTTTCCCCCTTCAAATAGGACCTTGTCACCCACATATACCTCTTTTATCCCCAAAAGAGGACAGTTTCCTCCAGACATGCAACATTTCTCCCAAATATATCACATCTTCTCCAAGAAATACCAGGGTTCCCCCTTGAAATTGGAACTTTTCTCCCACAAATACCTCTTTTATCCCCAAAAGAGGACAGTTTCTTCCAGACATGCCACATTTCTCCCAAATAGATCACATCTTCTCCAAGAAATACCAGGGTTCCCCCTTCAAATAGGAACTTTTCACCCACAAATACCTCTTTTATCCCCAAAAGAGGACAGTTTCTTCCTGACATGCCACATTTCTCCATATATATCACATCTTCTCCAAGAAATACCAGGGTTCCCCCTTCAAATAGGACCTTTTCACCCACAAATACCTCTTTTATCCCCAAAAGAGGACAGGTTCCTCCAGAAATGCAACATTTCTACCAAATATATCACATCTTCTCCATGAAATAACAGGTTTCCCCCTTCAAATAGGACCTTTTCTCCCACAAATACCAGCCTTCTACCCCCAAATTGGACAGTTTCTTCCAGAAATGCCAGATTTCTCCCAAATATATCGCATCTTCTCCAAGAAATACCAGGTTTCCCACTGGAAATAGGACCTTTTCACCCACAAATACCTGTTTTATCCCCAAAATTGGACAGTTTCTTCCAGACATGCCACATTTCTCCCAAATAGATCACATCTCCTGCAAGAAATACCAGCTTTCCCCCTTCAAATAGGACCTTGTCACCCACATATACCTCTTTTATCCCCAAAAGAGGACAGTTTCCTCCAGACATGCCACATTTCTCCCAAATATATCACATCTTCTCCAAGAAATACCAGGGTTCCCCCTGGAAATAGGACATTTTCTCTCACAAATACCAGCCTTCTCCCGCCAAATCGGACATTTTCTTCCAGAAATGCCACATTTCTCCCAAATACATCACATCTTCTCCAAGAAATACCAGCTATCCCCCTTGAAAAAGGACCTTTTCACCCACAAATCCTCCTTTATCCCCAAAATAGGACAGTTTCTTCCTGACATGCCATATTTCTCCGAAACATATCACATCTTCTCCAGGAAATACCAGGATTCTTCCTGAAATAGGACCTTTTCACCCACAAATACCTCTTTTATCCCCAAAAGAGGACAGTTTCTTCCAGAAAGGCCACATTTCTCCCAAATATATCACATCTTCTCCAAGAAATTCCAGCTTTACCCCTTCAAATAGGACCTTTTCACCCACAAATACCTATTTTATCCCCAAAAGAGGACAGTTTCTTCCAGAAATGCCACAATTCTCCCAAATATATCACATCTTCTCCAAGAAATACCAGGATTGCTCCTGAAATAGGACCTTTTCACCCACAAATACCAGCCTTCTCCCCCCAAATTGGACAGTTTCTTCCGGATATGCCACATTTCTCCCAAATATATCACATCTTCTCCAAGAAATACCAGGGTTCCCCCTTCAAATAGGGCCTTTTCACCCACAAATACCAGCCTTCTCCCCCCAAATTGGACATTTTCTTCCAGAAATGCCGCATTTCTCCCAAATATATCACATCTTCTCCAAGAAATACCAGCTTTCCCCCTGGAAAGAGGACCTTTTCACCCACAAATACCTCTTTTATCCCCCCAAATAGGACAGTTTCTTCCAGAAATGCCACATTTCTCCCAAATATATCACATCTTCTCCAAGAAATACCAGCCTTCCCCCTTCAAATAGGACCTTTTCACCCACAAATACCTCTTTTATCCCCAAAAGAGGACAGTTTCTTCCAGAAATGCCACATTTCTCCCAAATATATATCATCATCTCCAAGAAATACCAGGGTTCCCCCTTCAAATAGGACCTTGTCACCCACAAATACCTCTTTTATCCCCAAAAGAGGACAGTTTCTTCCAGAAATGCCACATTTCTAACAAATATATCACATCGTCTCCAAGAAATACCAGCTTTCCCCCTTCAAATAGGACCTTGTCACCCACAATTACCTCTTTTATCCCCAAAAGAGGACAGTTTCTGCCAGAAATGCCACATTTCTCCCAAATATATCACATCTTCTCCAAGAAATACCAGGATTGCTCCTGAAATAGGACCTTTTCACCCTCAAAAACCAGCCTTCTCCCCCCAAATTGGACAGTTTCTTCCAGACATGCCACATTTCTCCCAAATAGATCATATCTTCTCCAAGAAATACCAGGTTTCCCCCTTCAAATAGGACCTTTTCACTCACAAATACCTCTTTTATCCCCAAAAGAGGACAGTTCCTTCCAGAAATGCCACATTTCTCCCAAATAGATCACATCTTCTCCAAGAAATACCAGGTTTCCCCCTTCAAATAGGACCTTTTCACCCACAAATACCTGTTTTATCCCCAAAAGAAGACATTTTCATCCAGAAATGCCACATTTCTCCCAAATATATCACATCTTCTCCAAGAAATACCAGGTTTCCCCCTTCAAATAGGACCTTTTCACCCACAAATACCTTTCTTATCCCCAAAATAGGACAGTTTCTTCCTGACATGCCATATTTCTCCCAAATATATCACATCTTCTCCAAGAAATACCAGGATTCTTCCTGAAATAGGACCTTTTCACCCACAAATACCTGTTTGATTCCCAAAATTGGACAGTTTCTTCCAGAAATGCCACATTTCTCCCAAATATATCACATCTTCTCCAAGAAATACCAGGGTTCCCCCTTCAAATAGGACCTTGTCACCCACAAATACCTCTTTTATCCTCAAAAGAGGACAGTTTCTGCCAGACATGCCAGATTTCACCCAAATATATCACATCTTCTCCAAGAAATACCAGCCTTCCCCCTTCAAATAGGACATTTTCTCCCACAAATACCTCTTTTATCCCCAAAAGAGTACAGTTTCTTCCAGACATGCCACTTTTCTCCCAAATAGATCACATCTTCTCCAAGAAATACCAGCTTTCCCCCTTCAAATAGGACCTTTTCACACACAAATACCAGCCTTCTCCCCCAAAATTGGAAATTTTCTTCCTGACATGCCACTTTTCTCCCAAATATATCACATCTTCTCCAAGAAATACCAGCTATCCCCCTTCAAATAGGACCTTTTCTCCCACAAATACCAGCCTTCTCCCCTTAAATTGGACATTTTCTGCCAGAAATGCCACATTTCTCCCAAATATATCACATCTTCTCCAAGAAATACCAGGTTTCTCCCTCGAAATAGGACCTTTTCACAAACAAATACCTGTTTGATCCCCAAAATAGGACAGTTTCTTCCAGAAATGCCACATTTCTCCCAAATCTATCACATCTTCTCCAAGAAATACCTGGATTCCTCCTGAAATAGGACCTTTTCTCCCTCAAAAACCAGCCTTCTCCCCCCAAAATTGGACAGTTTCTTCCAGACATGCCACATTTCTCCCAAATAGATCACATCTTCTCCAAGAAATACCAGCAATCCCCCTGGAAATAGGACCTTGTCACCCACAAATACCTCTTTTATCCCCAAAAGAGGACAGTTTCTTCCAGAAATGCCACATTTCTCCCAAATATATCACATCTTCTCCAAGAAATACCAGCCTTCCCCCTTCAAATAGGACCTTTTCACCCACAAATACCTCTTTTATCCCCAAAAGAGGACAGTTTCTTCCAGAAATGCCACATTTCTCCCAAATATATATCATCATCTCCAAGAAATACCAGGTTTCCCCCTTCAAATAGGACCTTGTCACCCACAAATACCTCTTTTATCCCCAAAAGAGGACAGTTTCTGCCAGAAATGCCACATTTCTCCCAAATATATCACATCTTCTCCAAGAAATAACAGCCTTCCCCCTTCAAATAGGATTTTTTCTCCCACATATACCTGTTTTATCACCAAAATAGGACAGTTTCTTCCAGAAATGCCACATTTCTCCCAAATATATCACATCTTCTCCAAGAAATACCAGGTTTTCGCCTGGATATAGGACATTCTCACCCACAAATACCAGCCTTCTCCCCCCAAACTGGACATTATCTTCCTGACATGTCAAAATTCTCCCAAATATATCACATCTTCTCCAAGAAATACCAGCTTTCCCCCTTCAAATAGGACCTTTTCTCCCGCAAATACCTCTTTTATCCTTAAAATAGGACAGTTTCTTCCAAAAATGCCAGATTTCTCCCAAATATATCACATCTTCTCCAAGAAATACCAGCTTTCCCCCTTGAAAGAGGACCTTTTCACCCACAAATACCTCTTTTATCCCCAAAAGAGGACAGTTACCTCCAGACATGCCACATTTCTCCCAAATATATCACATCTTCTCCTGAAATACCAGCATTCCCCCTTCAAATAGGACCTTGTCACCCACATATACCTCTTTTATCCCCAAAAGAGGACAGTTTCCTCCAGACATGCAACATTTCTTCCAAATATATCACATCTTCTCCGAGAAATACCAGGGTTCCCCCATGAAATTGGAACTTTTCTCCCACAAATACCTCTTTTATCCCCAAAAGAGGACAGTTTCTTCCAGACATGCCACATTTCTAACAAATAGATCACATCTTCTCCAAGAAATACCAGCTTTCCCCCTTCAAATAGGACCTTTTCACCCACAAATACCTCTTTTATCCCCAAAAGAGGACAGTTTCTTCCTGACATGCCACATTTCTCCCAAATAGATCACATCTCCTCCAAGAAATACCAGGGTTCCCCCTTCAAATAGGACCTTTTCACCCACAAATACCTCTTTTATCCCCAAAATAGGACAGTTTCTTCCAGAAATGCCACATTTCTCCCAAATATATCACATCTTCTAAAAGAAATACCAGCTTTCCCCCTTCAAATAGGACCTTTTCACCCACAAATACCTCTTTTATCCCCAAAATAGGACAGTTTCTTCCAGAAATGCCACATTTCTACCAAATATATCACATCTTCTCCATGAAATAACAGGTTTCCCCCTTCAAATAGGACCTTTTCTCCCACAAATACCAGCCTTCTACCCCCAAATTGGACAGTTTCTTCCAGAAATGCCAGATTTCTCCCCAAAATATCGCATCTTCTCCAAGAAATACCAGGTTTCCCACTGGAAATAGGACCTTTTCACCCACAAATACCAGTTCTATCCCCAAAATAGGACAGTTTCTTCCAGACATGCCACATTTCTCCCAAATAGATCACATCTCCTGCAAGAAATACCAGCTTTCCCCCTTCAAATAGGACCTTGTCACCCACATATACCTCTTTTATCCCCAAAAGAGGACAGTTTCCTCCAGACATGCCACATTTCTCCCAAATATATCACATCTTCTCCAAGAAATACCAGGGTTCCCCCTGGAAATAGGACATTTTCTCTCACAAATACCAGCCTTCTCCCGCCAAATCGGACATTTTCTTCCAGAAATGCCACATTTCTCACAAATACATCACATCTTCTCCAAGAAATTCCAGCTATCCCCCTTCAAATAGGACCTTTTCACCCACAAATACCTCCTTTATCCCCAAAAGAGGACAGTTTCTTCCTGACATGCCATTTTTCTCCGAAACATATCACATCTTCTCCAAGAAATACCAGGATTCTTCCTGAAATAGGACCTTTTCACCCACAAATACCTCCTTTATCCCCAAAATAGGACAGTTTCTTCCAGAAATGCCACATTTCTCCCAAATAGATCACATCTTCTCCAAGAAATACCAGCTTTCCCCCTTGAAAGAGGAACTTTTCACCCACAAATACCTCTTTTATCCCCAAAAGAGGACATATTCTTCCAGAAATGCCACATTTCTCCCAAATATATCACATCCTCTCCAAGAAATACCAGCTTTCCCCCTGGAAAGAGGACCTTTTCTCCCACAAATACCAGCCTTCTCCCCCCAAATTGGACAGTTTCTTCCAGAAATGCCACATTTCTCCCAAATATATCACATCTTCTCCAAGAAATACCAGCTTTCCCCCTTCAAATAGGACCTTTTCACCCACAAATACCTGTTTTTTCACCAAAAGAGGACAGTTTCTTCCTGACATGCCACATTTCTCCCAAATACATCACATCTCCTCCAAGAAATACCAGGTTTCCTCTTCAAATAGGACCTTTTCACCCACAAATACCTCTTTTATCCCCAAAAGAGGACAGTTTCTTCCAGAAAGGCCACATTTCTCCCAAATATATCACATCTTCTCCAAGAAATACCAGCTTTCCCCCTTCAAATAGGACCTTTTCACCCACAAATACCTGTTTTATCCCCAAAAGAGGACAGTTTCTGCCAGAAATGCCACATTTCTCCCAAATATATCACATCTTCTCCAAGAAATACCAGCTTTCCCCCTTGAATGAGGACCTTTTCTCCCACAGATCCCTCTTTTATCCCCCAAATAGGACAGTTTCTTCCAGAAATGCCACATTTCTCCCAAATAGATCACATCTTCTCCAAGAAATAACACGTTTCCCCCTTCAAATAGGAACTTTTCACCCACAAATACCTGTTCTATCCCCAAAAGAGGACAGTTTCTTCCAGAAAGGCCACATTTCTCCCAAATATATCACATCTTCTCCAAGAAATACCAGGGTTCCCCCTGGAAAGAGGATTTTTCCTCCCACATATACCTGTTTTATCCCCAAAAGAGGACAGTTTCTTCCAGACATGCCATATTTCTCCCAAATATATCACATCTTCTCCAAGAAATACCAGGGTTCCCCCTTCAAATAGGACATTTTCTCCCAAAAATACCTGTTTTATAACCAAAAGAGGACTTTTTCTTCCAGAAATGCCACATTTCTCCCAAATATATCACATCTTCTCCAAGAAATACCAGCTTTCCCCCTTCAAATAGGACCTTTTCACCCACAAATACCAGCCTTCTCCCCCAAATTGGACATTATCTTCCTGACATGCCAAATTTCTCCCAAATATATCACATCTTCTCCAAGAAGTACCAGGGCTCCCCCTTCAAATAGGACCTTTTCTCCCACTAATACCTGTTTGATCCCCAAAAGAGGATAGTTTCTTCCAGAAATGCCACATTTCTCCCAAATATATCACATCTTCTCCAAGAAATACCAGGGTTCCCCCTTCAAATAGGACCTTTTCACCCACAAATACCTCTTTTATCCCCCCAAATAGGACAGTTTCTTCCAGAAATGCCACATTTCTCCCAAATATATCACATCTTCTCCAAGAAATACCAGGTTTCCCCCTTCAAATAGGACCTTTTCACCCACAGATAACAGACTTCTCCCCCCAAATCGGACATTTTCTTACAGAAATGCCACATTTCTCACAAATACATCACATCTTCTCCAAGAAATACCAGCTATCCCCCTTCAAATAGGACCTTTTCACCCACAAATACCTCTTTTATCCCCAAAATAGGACAGTTTCTTCCTGACATGCCATATTTCTCCCAAATATATCACATCTTCTCCAAGAAATACCAGGATTCTTCCTGAAATAGGACCTTTTCACCCACAAATACCTCTTTTATCCCCAAAAGAGGACAGTTTCTTACAGAAAGGCCACATTTCTCCCAAATATATCACATCTTCTCCAAGAAATACCAGTGTTCCCCCTTCAAATAGGACCTTTTCACACACAAATACCTGTTTTATCCTCAAAAGAGGACAGTTTCTGCCAGACATGCCACATTTCTCCCAAATATATCACATCTTCTCCAAGAAATACCAGAATTGCTCCTGAAATAGGAACTTTTCACCCACAAATACCAGCCCTCTCCCCCCAAATTGGACAGTTTCTTCCAGAAATGCCACATTTCTCCCAAATAGATCACATCTTCTCCAAGAAATACCAGGGTTCCCCCTTCAAATAGGACCTTTTCTCCCACAAATACCTCTTTTATCCCCAAAATAGGACAGTTTCTTCCAGACATTTCGATTTTCTCCCAAATATATCACATCTTCTCCAAGACATACCAGGGTTCCCCCTTCAAATAGGACCTTTTCACCCACAAATACCTCTTTTATCCCCAAAATACGACAGTTTCTGCCAGAAAGGCCACATTTCTCCCAAATATATCACATCTTCTCCATGAAATACCAGATTTCCCCCTTCAAATAGGGCCTTTTAACCCACAAATACCTGTTTTATGCCCCCAAATAGGACAGTTTCTTCCAGAAATGCCACATTTCTCCCAAATATATCACATCTTCTCCAAGAAATACCAGGGTTCCCCCTTCAAATAGGAACTTTTCACATACAAATACCTCTTTTATCCCCAAAAGAGGACAGTTTCTTCCAGAAATGCCACATTTCTCCCAAATATATCACATCTTCTCCAAGAAATACCAGGGTTCCCCCTTCAAATAGGACCTTTTCACCCTCAAAAACCAGCTTTCTTCCCCCAAACTGGACAGTTTCTTCCAGACATGCCAGATTTCTCCCAAATAGATCACATCTTCTCCAAGAAATACCAGCCTTCCCCCTTCAAATAGGACCTTTTCACCCACAAATACCTCTTTTATCCCCAAAAGAGGACAGTTCCTTCCAGAAATGCCACATTTCTAACAAATAGATCACATTTCTCCAAGAAATACCAGGGTTCCCCCTTCAAATAGGACCTTTTCACCCACAAATACCTGTTTTATCCCCAAAATAGGACATTTTCATCCAGAAATGCCACCTTTCTCCCAAATATATCACATCTTCTCCAAGAAATACCAGCTTTCCCCTTTCAAATAGGACCTTTTCACCCACAAATACCTCTTTTATCCCCAAAATAGGACAGTTTCTGCCAGAAATGCCACATTTCTAACAAATATATCACATCTTCTCCAAGAAATACCAGCCTTCCACCTTCAAATAGGACCTTTTCACCCACAAATACCTCTTTTATCCCCAAAAGAGGACAGTTTCTTCCAGACATGCCACATTTCTCCCAAATAGATCACATCTTCTCCAAGAAATACCAGGATTGCTCCTGAAATATGCAATTTTCACCCACAAATACCAGACTTTTCCATCCAAATTGGACAGTTTCATCCAGACATGCCATATTTCTCCCAAATATATCACATCTTCTCCAAGAAATACCAGCTTTCCCCCTTGAAATTGGAACTTTTCTACAACAAATACCACTTTTATCCCCAAAAGAGGACAGTTTCTTCCAGACATGCCACATTTCTCCCAAATATATCACATCTTCTCCAAGAAATACCAGGGTTCCCCCTTCAAATAGGACCTTTTCACCCACAAATACCTCTTTTATCCCCAAAATAGGACAGTTTCTTCCAGAAATGCCACATTTCTCCCAAATATAGCACATCTTCTCCAAGAAATACCAGCTTTCCCCCTTCAAATAGGACCTTTTCACCCACAAATACCTCTTTTATCCCCAAAAGAGGACAGTTTCTTTCAGAAATGCAACATTTCTACCAAATATATCACATCTTCTCCATGAAATAACAGGTTTCCCCCTTCAAATAGGACCTTTTCTCCCACAAATACCAGCCTTCTACCCCCAAATTGGACAGTTTCTTCCAGAAATGCCACATTTCTCCCAAATATATCGCAACTTCTCCAAGAAATACCAGGTTTCCCACTGGAAATAGGACCTTTTCACCCACAAATACCTGTTTTATCCCCAAAATAGGACAGTTTCTTCCAGACATGCCACATTTCTCCCAAATAGATCACATCTCCTGCAAGAAATACCAGCTTTCCCCCTTCAAATAGGACCTTGTCACCCACATATACCTCTTTTATCCCCAAAAGAGGACAGTTTCCTCCAGACATGCCGCATTTCTCCCAAATATATCACATCTTCTCCAAGAAATACCAGGGTTCCCCCTGGAAATAGGACATTTTCTCTCACAAATACCAGCCTTCTCCCGCCAAATCGGACATTTTCTTCCAGAAATGCCTCATTTCTCCCAAATAGATCACATCTTCTCCAGAAATACCAGATATCCCCCTTCAAATAGGACCTTTTCACCCACATATACCTCTTTTATCCCCAAAATAGGAAAGTTTCTTCCGGACATGCCATATTTCTCCCAAATATATCACATCTTCTCCAAGAAATACCAGGATTCTTCCTGAAATAGGACCTTTTCACCCACAAATACCTCTTTTATCCCCCAAAAGAGGACAGTTTCTTCCAGACATGCCACTTTTCTCCCAAATATATCACATCTTCTCCAAGAAATACCAGCTTTCCCCCTTCAAATAGGACCTTTTCTCCCACTAATACCAGCCTTCTCCCCTTAAATTGGACATTTTCTTCCAGAAATGCCACATTTCTCCCAAATAGATCACATCTTCTCCAAGAAATTCCAGGTTTCTCCCTCGAAATAGGACCTTTTCACCCACAAATACCAACCTTCTCCCCCAAAAGAGGACAGTTTCTTCCAGAAATGCCACATTTCTCCCAAATCTATCACATCTTCTCCAAAAAATACCAGATTTCCCCCTGGAAAGAGGACCTTTTCTCCCACAAATACCAACCTTCTCCCCCAAAAGAGGACAGTTTCTTCCAGAAATGCCACATTTCTCCCAAATAGATCACATCTTCTCCAAGAAATACCAGGTTTCCCCCTTCAAACAGGGCCTTTTCACCCACAAATACCTGTTTTATGCCCCCAAATAGGACAGTTTCTTCCAGAAATGCCACATTTCTCCCAAATATAGCACATCTTCTCCATGAAATACCAGGAGTCTCCCTGGAAATTGGACCTTTTCACCCACAAATACCTGTTTAATCCCCAAAATAGGACATTGTCTTCCTGACATGCCAGATTTCTCCCAAATAGATCACATCTTCTCCAAGAAATACCAGCCTTCCCCCTTCAAATAGGATTTATTCTCCCACATATACCTGTTTTATCCCCAAAAGAGGACAGTTTCTTCCAGAAATGCCACTTTTCTCCCAAATAGATCACATCTTCTCCAAGAAATACCAGCTTTCCCCCTTCAAATAGGACCTTGTCACCCACAAATACCTGTTTGATCCCCAAAAGAGGACAGTTTCTTCCAGAAATGCCATATTTCTCCCAAATATATCACATCCTCTCCAAGAAATACCAGGTTTCCGCCTGGAAATAGGACATTTTCACCCACAAATACCAGCCTTCTCCCCCCAAATTGGACATTATCTTCCTGACATGCCAAAATTCTCCCAAATATATCACATCTTCTCCAAGAAATACCAGGGTTCCCCCTTCAAATAGGACCTTGTCACCCACAAATACCTCTTTTATCCCCAAAAGAGGACAGTTTCTTCCAGAAATGCCACATTTCTCCCAAATATATCACATCTTCTCCAAGAAATACCAGGATTCTTCCTGAAATAGGACCTTTTCACCCACAAATACCTCTTTTATCCCCAAAAGAGGACAGTTTCTTCCAGACATGCCACTTTTCTCCCAAATATAACACATCTTCTCCAAGAAATACCAGCTTTCCCCCTTCAAATTGGACCTTTTCACCCACAAATACCAGCCTTCTCCCCCAAAATTGGAAATTATCTTCCTGACATGCCACATTTCTCCCAAATACATCACATCTTCTCCAAGAAATACCAGGTTTCCCCCTTCAAATAGAACCTTTTCTCCCACAAATACCAGACTTCTCCCCTTAAATTGGACATTTTCTTCCAGAAATGCCACATTTCTCCCAAATATATCACATCTTCTCCAAGAAATACCAGGTTTCTCCCTCGAAATAGGACCTTTTCACCCTCAAATACCTGTTTGATCCCCAAAATAGGACAGTTTCTTCCAGAAATGCCACATTTCTCCCAAATCTATCACATCTTCTCCAAGAAATACCAGCTTTCCCCCTGGAAAGAGGACCTTTTCTCCCACAAATACCAACCTTCTCCCCCAAAAGAGGACATTTTCATCCAGAAATGCCACATTTCTCCCAAATATATCACATCTTCTCCAAGAAATACCAGGTTTCCCCCTTCAAATAGGGCCTTTTCACCCACAAATACCTCTTTTATGCCCCCAAATAGGACAGTTTCTTCCAGAAATGCCACATTTCTCCCAAATAGATCACATCTTCTCCAAGAAATACCAGGGTTCCCCCTGGAAATTGGACCTTTTCACCCACAAATACCTCTTTTAACCCCAAAAGAGGACAGTTTCTTCCAGACATGCCACATTTCTCCCAAATAGATCACATCCTCTCCAAGAAATACCAGGGTTCCCCCTGGAAATAGGACATTTTCTCACACAAATACCAGCCTTCTCCCGCCAAATCGGACATTTTCTTCCAGAAATGCCACATTTCTCCCAAATACATCACATCTTCTCCAAGAAATACCAGCTATCCCCCTTCAAATAGGACCTTTTCACCCACAAATACCTGTTTGATCCCCAAAATAGGACAGTTTCTTCCTGACATGCCATATTTCTCCGAAACATACCACATCTTCTCCAAGAAATACCAGGATTGCTCCTGAAATAGGACCTTTTCACCCACAAATACCTCTTTTATCCCCAAAAGAGGACAGTTTCTTCCAGAAACGCCACATTTCTCCAAAATATATCACATCTTCTCCAAGAAATTCCAGCTTTCCCCCTTCAAATAGGACCTTTTCACCCACAAATACCTGTTTTATCCTCAAAAGAGGACAGTTTCTTCCAGACATGCCACATTTCTCCCAAATATATCACATCTTCTCCAAGAAATACCAGGTTTCCCACTTCAAATAGGACCTTTTCACCAACAAATACCAGCCCTCTCCCCCCAAATTGGACAGTTTCTTCCAGAAATGCCGCATTTCTCCCAAATATATCACATCTTCTCCAAGAAATACCAGCTTTCCCCCTGGAAAGAGGACCTTTTCACCAACAAATACCTCTTTTATCCCCAAAAGAGGACAGTTTCTTCCAGAAATGCCACATTTCTCCCAAATATATCACATCTTCTCCAAGAAATACCAGCCTTCCCCCTTCAAATAGGACCTTTTCACCCACAAATACCTCTTTTATCCCCAAAAGAGGACAGTTTCTTCCAGAAACGCCACATTTCTCCCAAATATATATCATCATCTCCAAGAAATACCAGGGTTCCCCCTTCAAATAGGACCTTGTCACCCACAAATACCTCTTTTATCCCCAAAAGAGGACAGTTTCTTCCAGAAATGCCACATTTCTAACAAATATATCACATCTGCTCCAAGAAATACCAGCTTTCCCCCTTCAAATAGGACCGTACCACCCACAAATACCTGTTTGATCCCCAAAATTGGACAGTTTCTTCCAGAAATGCCACATTTCTCCCTAATTTATCACATCTTCTCCAAGAAATACCAGGTTTCCCCCTTCAAATAGGAACTTTTCTCCCACAAATACCTGTTTCTTCCCCAAAATAGGACAGTTTCTTCCAGAAATGCCACATTTCTCCCAAATTTATAACATCTTCTCCAAGAAATACCAGGGTTCCCCCTTCAAGTAGGACCTTGTCACCCACAAATACCTGTTAGATCCCCAAACTACGACAGTTTCTTCCAGACATGCCAAATTTCTCCCATATAGATCACATCTTCTCCAAGAAATACCAGGTTTCCCCCTGCAAATTCGACCTTTTCTGTCACTAATACCTCTTTTATCCCCAAAAGAGGACAGTTTCTTCCAGAAATGCCAGATTTCTCCCAAATATAGCACATCTTCTCCAAGAAATACCAGGGTTCCCCCTTAAATTAGGAAAGTTTCTTCCACAAATACCTCTTTTATCCCCAAAAGAGGACAGTTTCTTCCAGAAATGCCACTTTTCTCCTAAATATATCACATCTTCTACAAGAAACACCAGGTTTCCCCCTTCAAATAGGGCCTTTTCACCCACAAATACCTCTTTTATGCCCCCAAATAGGACAGTTTCTTCCAGAAATGCCACATTTCTCCCAAATATATCACATCTTCTCCAAGAAATACCAGGGTCCCCCCTGGAAATTGGACCTTGTCACCCACAAATACCTCTTTTATCCCCAAAAGAGGACAGTTTCTTCCAGAAATGCCACATTTCTCCCAAATATATCACATCTTCTCCAAGAAATACCAGGATTGCTCCTGAAATAGGACCTTTTCACCCACAAATACCTCTTTTATCCCCAAAATAGGACAATTTCTTCCAGACATGCCACATTTCTCCCAAATATATCACATCTTCTCCAAGAATTACCAGGATTGCTCCAGAAATACGAACTTTTCACCCACAAATATCACCCTTCGCCCTCCAAATTGGGCAGTTTCTTCCAGAAATGCCACATTTCTCCCAAATATATCACATCTTCTCCAAGAAATACCAGGGTTCCCCCTTCAAATAGGACCTTTTCACCCACAAATACCTGTTTTATCCCCAAAAGAGGACAGTTTCTTCCAGAAATGCCACATTTCTCCCAAATAGATCACATCCTCTCCAAGAAATACCAGGTTTCCGCCTGGAAATAGGACATTTTCACCCACAAATGCCAGCCTTCTCCCCCCAAATTGGACATTATCTTCCTGACTTGCCAAAATTCTCCCAAATATATCACATCTTCTCCAAGAAATACCAGGGTTCCCCCTTCAAATAGGACCTTTTCTCCCACAAATACCTCTTTTATCCCCAAAAGAGGACAGTTTCTTCCAGAAATGCCACATTTCTCCCAAATATATCACATCTTCTCCAAGAAATACCAGGGTTCCCCCTTCAAATAGGACCTTTTCACCCACAAATACCTCTTTTATCCCCAAAAGAGGACAGTTTCCTCCAGAAATGCCACATTTCTCCCTAATTTATCACATCTTCTTCAAGAAATACCAGCTTTCCCCCTTCAAATAGGACCTTTTCACCCACATATACCTCTTTTATCCCCAAAAGAGGACAGTTTTTTCCAGAAATGCCACATTTCTCCCAAATATATCACATCTTCTCCAAGAAATGCCAGGTTTCCCCCTTCAAATAGGACCTTTTCACCCACAAATACCTCTTTTATCCCCAAAATAGGACAGTTTCTGCCTGACATGCCACATTTCTCCCAAATATATCACATCTTCTCCAAGAAATACCAGGGTTCCCCCTTCAAATAGGAAATATTCTCCCTCAAAAACCAGCCTTCTCCCCCCAAATTGGACAGTTTTCTTCCAGAAATGCCACATTTCTCCCAAATAGATCACATCTTCTCCAGGAAATACCAGGTTTCCCCCTTCAAATAGGGCCTTTTAACCCACAAATACCTGTTTTATGCCCAAAAGAGGACAGTTTCTTCCAGAAATGCCACATTTCTCCCTAATTTATCACATCTTCTCCAAGAAATACCAGCTTTCCCCCTGCAAATAGGACCTTTTCTCCCACTAATACCTCTTTTATCCCCAAATAGGACAGTTTCTTCCAGAAATGCCACATTTCTCCCAAATAGATCACATCTTCTCCAAGAAATACCAGGGTTCCCCCTTCAAATAGGACCTTGTCACCCACAAATAACTGTTTTATCCCCAAAAGAGGACAGTTTCTGCCAGAAATGCCACATTTCTCCCAAATAGATCACATCTTCTCCAAGAAATACCAGGATTGCTCCTGAAATAGGACCTTTTCACCCACAAATACCTCTTTTAGCCCCAAAATAGGACAGTTTCTTCCAGACATGCCACATTTCTCCCAAATATATCACATCTTCTCCAAGAAATACCAGGGTTCCTGCTGGAAATAGGACCTTTTCTCCCACAAATAACACCCTTCTCCCTCCAAATAGAACAGTTTCTTCCAGAAATGCCACATTTCTCCCAAATAGATCACATCTTCTCCAAGAAATACCAGCTTTCCCCCTTCAAATAGGATTTTATCTCCCACGGGTACCTGTTTTTTCCCCAGAAGAGGACAGTTTCTTCCAGAAATGCCACATTTCTCCCAAATATATCACATCTTCTCCAAGAAATACCAGCCTTCCCCCTTCAAATAGGACCTTTTCACCCACAAATACATCTTTTATCCCCAAAATAGGACAGTTTCTTACAGAAATGCCAAATTTCTCCCAAATAGATCACATCTTCTCCAAGAAATACCAGCTTTCCCCCTTCAAATAGGACCTTGTCACCCACAAATACCACTTTTATCCCCAAAAGAGGACAGTTTCTTCCAGACATGCCACATTTCTCCCAAATAGATCACATCTTCTCCAAGAAATACCAGCTTTCCCCCTGGAAATAGGACCTTTTCTCCCACAAATACCTGTTTCATCCCCAAAATAGGACAGTTTCTTCCAGAAATGCCACATTTCTCCCAAATATAGCACATCTTCTCCAACAAATACCAGGGTTCCCCCTGGAAAGAGGACCTTTTCTCCCACAAATACCTCATTTATCCCCAAAAGAGGACAGTTTCTTCCAGAAATGCCACATTTCTCCCAAATATATCACATCTTCTCCAAGAAATACCAGGTTTCCCCCTTCAAATAGGACCTTTTCTCCCACTAATACCTCTTTTATCCCCAAATAGGACAGTTTCTTCCAGAAATGCCACATTTCTCCCAAATATATCACATCTTCTCCAAGAAATACCAGTTTTCCCCCTTGAAATAGGACCTTTTCACCCACAAATACCTCTTTTATCCCCAAAAGAGGACAGTTCCTTCCTGACATGCCACATTTCTCCCAAATATATCACATCTTCTCCAAGAAATACCAGCTTTACCCCTTCAAATAGGATTTTTTCTCCCACATATACCTGTCTTATCCCCAAAAGAGGACAGTTTCTGGCAGAAATGCCACATTTCTCCCAAACATATCACATCTTCTCCAAGAAATCCCAGGTTTCCCCCTTCAAATAGGACCTTTTCTCCCACAAATACCTCTTTTATCCCGAAAAGAGGACAGTTTCTTCCTGACATGCCACATTTCTCCCAAATAGATCACATCTTCTCCAAGAAATAACAGCTTTCCCCCTTCAAATAGGATTTTTTCTCCCACATATAGCTGTCTTATCCCCAAAAGAGGACAGTTTCTGTCAGAAATGCCACATTTCTCCCAAATAGATCACATCTTCTCCAAGAAATACCAGGTTTCCCCCTTCAAATAGGACCTTTACTCCCACAAATACCTGTTTCATCCCCATAATAGGACTTTTTCTTCCAGAAATGCCACATTTCTCCCAAATATATCACATCTTCGCCAAGAAATAACAGGGTTCCCCCTTCAAATAGGACCTTTTCACCCAGAAATACCTCTTTTATCCCCAAAAGAGGACAGTTTCTTCCAGAAATGCCACATTTCTCCCTAATTTATCACATCTTCTCCAAGAAATACCAGGTTTCCCCCTTCAAATAGGAACTTTTCACCCACAAATACCTCTTTTATCCCCAAAAGAGGACAGTTTCTTCCAGAAATGCCACATTTCTCCCAAATATATCACATCTTCTCCAAGAAATACCAGTTTTCCCCCTTCAAATAGGGCCTTTTCACCCACAAATACCTCTTTTATGCCCCCAAATAGGACAGTTTCTTCCAGAAATGCCACATTTCTCCCAAATATATCACATCTTCTCCAAGAAATACCAGCCTTCCCCCTTCAAATAGGACCTTCTCACCCACTAATACCTCTTTTATCCCCAAAAGAGGACAGTTTCTTCCAGAAATGCCACTTTTCTCCCATATAGATCACATCTTCTCCAAGAAATACCAGGATTGCTCCTGAAATAGTAACTTTTCACCCACAAATACCTCTTTTATCCCCAAAAGAGGACAGTTTCTTCCAGAAATGCCACATTTCTCCCAAATATATCACATCTTCTCCAAGAAATACCAGGATTGCTCCAGAAATAGGACCTTTTCACCCACAAATAACAGCCTTCTCCCTCCAAATTGGACAGTTCCTTCCAGAAATGCCACATTTCTCCCAAATATATCACATCTTCTCCAAGAAATACCAGGGTTCCCCCTTCAAATAGGACCTTTTCTCCCACAAATACCAGCCTTCTCCCCCCAAATCGGACATTTTCTTCCAGAAATGCCACATTTCTACCAAATAGATCACATCTTCTCCAAGAAATACCAGGTTTCCCCCTTCAAATAGGACCTTTTCACCCACAAATACCTCTTTTATCCCCAAAAGAGGACAGTTTCTTCCAGACATGCCACATTTCTCCCAAATATATCACATCTTCTCCAAGAAATACCAGGTTTCCTCCTTCAAATAGGACCTTTTCACCCACAAATACCTCTTTTATCCCCAAAATAGGACGGTTTCTGCCAGACATGCCACATTTCTCCCAATTATATCACATATTCACCAAGAAATACCAGGGTTCCCCCTTCAAATAGGACCTTTTCACCCACAAATACCAGCCTTCTCCCCCCAAATTGGACAGTTTCTTCCAGAAATGCCACATTTCTCCCAAATAGATCACATCTTCTCCAAGAAGTACCAGCTTTCCCCCTTCAAATAGGACCTTTTCTCCCACAAATACCTGTTTCTTCCCCAAAATAAGACAGTTTATTCCAGACATGCCACTTTTCTCCCAGATATTTCACATCTTCTCCAAGAAATACCAGGTTTCCCCCTTCAAATAGGACCTTTTCACCCACAAATACCAGCCTTCTCCCTCCAAAATGGAAATTTTCATCCTGAAATGCTACATTTCTCCCAAATATATCACATCTTCTCCAAGAAATATCAGGTTTCCCCCTTCAAATAGGACCTTTTCTCCCACAAATACCTGCCTTCTCCCCTTAAATTGGACATTTTCTCCCACAAATACCTCTTTAATCCCCAAAACAGGACACTTTCTTCCTGACATGCCACATTTCTCCCAAATATATCACATCTCCTCCAAGAAATACCAGGTTTCCCCCTTCAAATAGGAGCTTTTCACCCACATATAACTGTTTTATCCCCAAAATAGGACAGTTTCTTCCAGAAATGCCACATTTCTCCCAAATATATCACATCTTCTCCAAGAAATACCAGGTTTCCCCCTTCAAATAGGACCTTGTCACCCACTAATACCTCTTTTATCCCCAAAAATAGGACAGTTTCTTCCAGAAATGCCACATTTCTCCCAAACATATCACATCTTCTCCAAGAAATACCAGGTTTCCCCCTGGAAATAGGACCTTTTCACCAACAAATAACTGTTTTATCCCCAGAAGAGGACAGTTTCTGCCAGAAATGCCACATTTCTCCCAAATAGATCACATCTTCTCCAAGAAATACCAGCTTTCCCCCTTCAAATAGGACCTTGTCACCCACAAATACCAGACTTCTTCCCCCAAATAGGACAGTTTCTGCCAGAAATGCCACATTTCTCCCAAATATATCACATCTTCTCCAAGAAATACCAGGGTTCTCCCTTCAAATAGGACCTTGTCACCCACAAATACCTCTTTTATCCCCAAAATAGGACAGTTTCTTCCTGACATGCCACATTTCTCCCAAATATAGCACATCTTCTCCAAGAAATACCAGGTTTCCCCCTGGAAATAGGACCTTTTCACCCACAAATACCTCTTTTATCCCCAAAAGAGGACAGTTTCTTCCAGAAATGCCACATTTCTCCCAAACATATCACATCTTCTCCAAGAAATACCAGGTTCCCCCTTCAAATAGGACCTTTTCACCCACAAATACCTCTTCTATCCCCAAAATAGGACAGTTTCTGTCAGAAATGCCACATTTCTCCCAAATATATCACATCTTCTCCAAGAAATACCAGGTTTTCCCCTGGAAATAGGACCTTTTCACCAACAAATACCTGTTTTATCCCCAAAATAGGACAGTATCTACCAGAAATGCCACATTTCTAACAAATATATCACATCTTCTCCAAGAAATAACAGCTATCCCCCTTCAAATAGGACCTTTTCACCCACAAATACCAGACTTCTTCCCCCAAATAGGACAGTTTCTGCCAGAAATGCCACATTTCTCCCAAATACATCACATCTTCTCCAAGAAATACCAGGTTTCCCCCTTCATATAGGACCTTTTCTCCCACAAATACCTGTTTCATCCCCAAAATTGGACAGTTTCTTCCAGAAATGCCAGATTTCTCCCAAATTTATCACATCTTCTCCAAGAAATACCAGGTTTCCCCCTTCAAATAGGAACTTTTCACCCACAAATACCTCTTTGATCCCCAAAAGAGGACAGTTTCTTCCTGACATGCCACATTGCTCCCAAATATATCACATCTTCTCCAAGAAATAACAGCTTTCCCCCTTCAAATAGGGCCTTTTTACCCACAAATACCTGTTTTATGCCCCCAAATAGGACAGTTTCTTCCAGAAATGCCACATTTCTCCCAAATATATCACATCTTCTCCAAGAAATACCAGGTTTCCCCCTTCAAATAGGACCTTTTCACCCACAAATACCTCTTTTATCCCCAAAAGAGGACAGTTTCTTCCAGACATGCCACATTTCTCCCAAATAGATCACATCTTCTCCAAGAAATACCAGGATTGCTCCAGAAATACGACCTTTTCTCACACAAATAACAGCCTTCTCCCCCCAGATTGGACATTATCTTCCTGACATGCCAAATTTCTCCCAAATATATCACATCTTCTCCAAGAAATACCAGGGTTCCCCCTTCAAATAGAAACTTTTCACCCACAAATACCTGTTTTATCCCCAAAAGAGGACAGTTTCTTCCAGAAATGCCACATTTCTCCCAAATATATCATATCATCTCCAAGAAGTACCAGCATTCCCCCTGCAAATAGGACCTTTTCTCCCACTAATACCTCTTTTATCCCCAAAAGAGGACAGTTTCTTCCAGAAATGCCAGATTTCTCCCAAATATATCACATCTTCTCCAAGAAATACCAGGTTTCCCCCTGGAAATAGGACCTTTTCACCAACAAATACCTGTTTTATCCCCAAAATAGGACAGTATCTACCAGAAATGCCACATTTCTAACAAATATATCACATCTTCTCCAAGAAATACCAGCTATCCCCCTTCAAATAGGACCTTTTCACCCACAAATACCAGACTTCTTCCCCCAAATAGGACAGTTTCTGCCAGAAATGCCACATTTCTCCCAAATAGATCACATCTTCTCCAAGAAATACCAGGTTTCCCCCTTCATATAGGACCTTTTCTCCCACAAATACCTGTTTCATCCCCAAAATTGGACAGTTTCTTCCAGAAATGCCAGATTTCTCCCAAATTTATCACATCTTCTCCAAGAAATACCAGGTTTCCCCCTTCAAATAGGAACTTTTCACCTACAAATACCTCTTTGATCCCCAAAAGAGGACAGTTTCTTCCTGACATGCCACATTGCTCCCAAATATATCACATCTTCTCCAAGAAATAACAGCTTTCCCCCTTCAAATAGGGCCTTTTTACCCACAAATACCTGTTTTATGCCCCCAAATAGGACAGTTTCTTCCAGAAATGCCACATTTCTCCCAAATATATCACATCTTCTCCAAGAAATACCAGGTTTCCCCCTTCAAATAGGACCTTGTCACCCACAAATACCTCTTTTATCCCCAAAAGAGGACAGTTTCTTCCAGACATGCCACATTTCTCCCAAACATATCACATCTTCTCCAAGAAATACCAGGATTGCTCCAGAAATACGACCTTTTCTCACACAAATAACAGCCTTCTCCCCCCAGATTGGACATTATCTTCCTGACATGCCAAATTTCTCCCAAATATATCACATCTTCTCCAAGAAATACCAGGGTTCCCCCTTCAAATAGAAACTTTTCACCCACAAATACCTGTTTTATCCCCAAAAGAGGACAGTTTCTTCCAGAAATGCCACATTTCTCCCAAATATATCATATCATCTCCAAGAAGTACCAGCATTCCCCCTGCAAATAGGACCTTTTCTCCCACTAATACCTCTTTTATCCCCAAAAGAGGACAGTTTCTTCCAGAAATGCCACATTTCTCCCAAATATATCAAATCTTCTCCAAGAAATACCAGCTTTCCCCCTTCAAATAGGACCTTTTCACCCAAAAATACCAGCCTTCTCCCCCAAAATTGGAAATTATCTTCCTGACATGCCACATTTCTCCCAAATACATCACATCTTCTCCAAGAAATACCAGGTTTCCCCCTTCAAATAGGACCTTTTCTCCCACAAATACCAGACTTCTCCCCTTAAATTGGACATTTTCTTCCAGAAATGCCACATTTCTCCCAAATATATCACATCTTCTCCATGAAATACCAGGTTTCCCCCTTGAAATAGGACCTTGTAACCCACAAATACCTGTTTGATCCCCAAAAGAGGACAGTTTCTTCCAGACATGCCACATTTCTCCCAAATAGATCACATCTTCTCCAAGAAATACCAGGGTTCCCCCTTAAATTAGGAAAGTTTCTTCCACAAATACCTCTTTTATCCCCAAAAGAGGACAGTTTCTTCCAGAAATGCCACATTTCTCCTAAATATATCACATCCTCTACAAGAAATACCAGGATTCCCCCTTGAAATGGGACCTTTTCACCCACAAATACCTCTTTTATCCTCAAAAGAGGACAGTTTCCTCCAGGAATGCCACATTTCTCCCAAATAGATCACATCTTCTCCAAGAAATACCAGCTTTCCCCCTTCAAATAGGACCTTTTCACCCACAAATACCTCTTTTATCCCCAAAAGAGGACAGTTTCTTCCTGACATGCCACATTTCTCCCAAATATATCACATCTTCTCCAAGAAATACCAGCTTTCCCCCTTCAAATAGGACCTTTTCACCCACAAATACCTCTTTTAGCCCCAAAAGAGGACAGTTTCTTCCAGAAATGCCACATTTCTCCCAAACATATCACATCTTCTCCAAGAAATACCAGGGTTCCCCCTTCAAATAGGACCTTGTCACCCTCAAATACCTGTATTATCCGCAAAATAGGACATTTTCTTCCAGAAAGGCCACATTTCTCCCAAATATATCACATCTTCTCCAAGAAATACCAGGGTTCCCCCTTCAAATATGACATTTTCACCCACAAATCCCTGTTTGATCCCCAGAATACGACATTTTCTTCCAGAAATGCCACATTTCTCCCAAATAGATCACATCTTCTCCAAGAAATACCACGTTTCCCCCTGGAAATAGGACCTTTTCTCCCACAAATACCTGTTCTATCCCCAAAATAGGACATTTTCATCAAGAAATGCCACATTTCTCCCAAATTTATCACATCTTCTCCAAGAAATACCAGCTTTCCCCCTTCAAATAGGACCTTTTCACCCACAAATACCTCTTTTATCCCCAAAAGAGGACAGTTTCTGTCAGAAATGCCACATTTCTCCCAAATAGATCACATCTTCTCCAAGAAATACCAGCTTTCCCCCTGGAAATAGGATTTTTTCTCCCACATATACCTCTTTTATCCCCAAAAGAGGACAGTTTCTTCCAGACATGCCAGATTTCTCCCAAATATATCACATCTTCTCCAAGAAATACCAGGGTTCCCCCTGGAAATAGGACCTTTTCTCCCAAAAATACCTGTTTTATCCCCAAAATAGGACAGTTTCTTCCAGAAATGCCATATTTCTCCCAAATATATCACATCTTCTCCAAGAAATACCAGATTTCCCCCTTCAAATAGGACCTTCTCACCCACAAATACCAGCCTTCTCCCCCAAATTGGACATTATCTTCCTGCCATGCCAAATTTCTCCCAAATATATCACATCTTCTCCAAGAAATACCAGGGTTCCCCCTTCAAATAGGACCTCTTCTCCCACAAATACCTGTTTGATCCCCAAAAGAGGATAGTTTCTTCCAGAAATGCCACATTTCTCCCAAATATATCACATCTTCTCCAAGAAATACCAGCCTTCCCCCTTCAAATAGGACCTTTTCACCCACAAATACCTGTTTTATCCTCAAAAGAGGACAGTTTCTGCCAGACATGCCACATTTCTCCCAAATATATCACATCTTCTCCAAGAAATACCAGGATTGCTCCTGAAATAGGACCTTTTCACCCACAAATACCAACCTTCTCCCCCCAAATTGGACAGTTTCTGCTGACATGCCACATTTCTCCCAAATATATCACATCTTCTCCAAGAAGTACCAGCTTTCCCCCTTCAAATAGGACCTTTTCTCCCACTAATACCTCTTTTATCCCCAAAAGAGGACAGTTTATTCCAGACATGCCAATTTTCTCCCAAATATACCACATCTTCTCCAAGAAATACCAGGTTTCCCCCTTCAAATAGGACCTTTTCTCCCACAAATACCTCTTTTATCCCCAAAATAGGACAGTTTCTTCCAGAAATGCCACATTTCTCCCAAATATATCACATCCTTTCCAAGAAATACCAGGTTTCCTCCTTCAAATAGGACCTTTTCACCCACAAATACCTCTTTTATCCCCAAAATAGGACATTCTCTTCCAGAAATGCCACATTTCTCCCAAATATATCACATCTTCTCCAAGAAATACCAGCCTTCCCCCTTCAAATAGGAACTTTTCACCCACAAATACCTCTTTTATCCCCAAAATAGGACAGTTTCTGCCAGACATGCCACATTTCTCCCAAATATATCACATCTTCTCCTAGAAATACCAGGGTTCCGCCTGGAAATAGGACATTTTCACCCACAAATACCTCTTTTATCCCCCAAATAGGACAGTTTCTGTCAGACATGCCAGATTTCTCCCAGATATATCACATCTTCTCCAAGAAATACCAGCTTTCCCCCTTCAAATAGGACCTTTCCACCCACAACTACCAGCCTTCTCCTTCCAAATTGGACAGTTTCTTCCAGAAAAGCCACATTTCTCCCAAATATATCACATCTTCTCCAAGAAATACCAGGGTTCCTCCTTCAAATAGGAACTTTTCTCCCACAAATACCTCTTTTATCCCCAGAAGAGGACAGTTTCTTCCAGAAATGCCACATTTCTCCCAAATATATCACATCTTGTCCAAGAAATACCAGGGTTCCCCCTTCAAATAGGACCTTTTCACCCACAAATACCTCTTTTATCCCCAAAAATAGGACAGTTTCTTCCAGAAATGCCACATTTCTCCCAAACATATCACATCTTCTCCAAGAAATACCAGGTTTCCCCCTTCAAATAGGACCTTTTCTCCCACAAATACCTGTTTTATCCCCAAAAGAGGACATTTTCATCCAGAAATGCCACATTTCTCCCAAATATATCACATCTTCTCCAAGAAATACCACGTTTTCCCCTTGAAATAAGACCTTTTCTCCCTCAAATCCATGTTTTATCCCCCAAAATAGGACAGTTTCTTCCAGAAATGCCACATTTCTCCCAAATATATCACATCTTCTCCAAGAAATACCAGCTTTCCCCCTGGAAATAGGACCTTTTTTCGCACAAATACCTGTTTCATCCCCAAAAGAGGATAGTTTCTTCCAGAAATGCCACATTTCTCCCAAATATATCACATCTTCTCCAAGAAATACCAGGGTTCCCCCTTCAAATAGGACCTTTTCACCCACAACTACCAGCCTTCTCCCCCCAAATCAGACATTTCCTTACAGAAATGCCACATTTCTCCCAAATAGATCACATCTTCTCCAAGAAATACCAGCAATCCCCCTGGAAATAGGACCTTTTCACCCACAAATACCTGTTTTATCACCAAAAGAGGACAGTTTCTTCCTGACATGCCATATTTCTCCCAAATATACCACATCTTCTCCAAGAAATACCAGGATTCTTCCTGAAATAGGACCTTTTCACCCACAAATACCTCTTTTATCCCCAAAAGAGGACAGTTTCTTCCAGAAAGGCCACATTTCTCCCAAATATATCACATCTTCTCCAAGAAATACCAGGGTTCCCCCTTCAAATAGGACCTTTTCACCCACAAAAACCTGTTTTATCCTCAAAAGAGGACAGTTTCTGCCAGACATGCCACATTTCTCCCAAATATATCACATCTTCTCCAAGAAATACCAGGATTGCTCCTGAAATAGGACCTTTTCACCCACAAATACCAGCCTTCTCCCCCCAAATTGGACAGTTTCTTCCAGAAATGCCACATTTCTCCCAAATATATCACATCTTCTCCAAGAAGTACCAGCTTTCCCCCTTCAAATAGGACCTTTTCTCTCACTAATACCTCTTTTATCCCCAAAATAGGACAGTTTCTTCCACACATGCCAATTTTCTCCCAAATATATCACATCTTCTCCAAGAAATACCAGGGTTCCCCCTTCAAATAGGACCTTTTCACCCACAAATACCAGCTTTCTCCCCCAAAATTGGAAATTTTCTTCCAGAAATGCCGCATTTCTCCCAAATATATCACATCTTCTCCATGAAATACCAGCTTTCCCCCTTGAAATAGGGCCTTTTAACCCACAAATACCTGTTTTATGCCCAAAAGAGGACAGTTTCTGCCAGACATGCCACATTTCTCCCAAATATATCACATCTTCTCCAAGAAATACCAGGATTGCTCCTGAAATAGGACCTTTTCACCCACAAATACCAGCCTTCTCCCCCCAAATTGGACAGTTTCTTCCAGAAATGCCACATTTCTCCCAAATATATCACATCTTCTCCAAGAAGTACCAGCTTTCCCCCTTCAAATAGGACCTTTTCTCTCACTAATACCTCTTTTATCCCCAAAAATAGGACAGTTTCTTCCAGAAATGCCACATTTCTCCCAAACATATCACATCTTCTCCAAGAAATACCAGGTTTCCCCCTGGAAATAGGACCTTTTCACCCACAAATACCTCTTCTATCCCCAGAAGAGGACAGTTTCTTCCAGAAATGCCACATTTCTCCCAAATAGATCACATCTTCTCCAAGAAATACCAGGTTTCCAACTTCAAATAGGACCTTTTCACCCACAAATAACTGTTTTATCCCCAAAAGAGGTCAGTTTCTGCCAGAAATGCCACATTTCTCCCAAATATATCACATCTTCTCCAAGAAATACCAGCTTTCCCCCTTCAAATAGGACCTTTTCACCCACAGATAACAGACTTCTTCCCCCAAATAGGACAGTTTCTGCCAGAAATGCCACATTTCTCCCAAATAGATCACATCTTCTTCAAGAAATACCAGCCTTCCCCCTTCAAATAGGACCTTGTCACCCACAAATACCTGTTCTATCCCCAAAAGGGGACAGTTTCTTCCAGAAATGCCACGTTTCTCCCTAATTTATCACATCTTCTCCAAGAAATACCAGGTTTCCCCCTGGAAATAGGACCTTTTCACCCACAAATACCTCTTCTATCCCCAGAAGAGGACAGTTTCTTCCAGAAATGCCACGTTTCTCCCTAATTTATCACATCTTCTCCAAGAAATACCAGGTTTCCCCCTTCAAATAGGACCTTTTCACCCACAAATACCTCTTTTATTCCCAAAATAGGACAGTTTCTTCCAGAAAGGCCACATTTCTCCCAAATATATCACATCTTCTCCAAGAAATACCAGGTATCCCCCTTCAAATAGGACCTTTTCACCCACAAATACCTGTTTTATCCCCAAAATTGGACAGTATCTGCCAGAAATGCCACATTTCTCCCAAATATATCACATCTTCTCCAAGAAATACCACGTTTCCCCCTTCAAATAGGACCTTTTCACCCACAAATACCTGTTTTATCCTCAAAAGAGGACAGTTTCTGCCAGACATGCCAGATTTCTCCCAAATATATCACATCTTCTCCAAGAAATACCAGGATTGCTCCTGAAATAGGACCTTTTCACCCACAAATACCAGCCTTCTCCCCCCAAATTGGACAGTTTCTTCCAGAAATGCCACATTTCTCCCAAATATATCACATCTTCTCCAAGAAGTACCAGCTTTCCCCCTTCAAATAGGACCTTTTCTCTCACTAATACCTCTTTTATCCCCAAAAGAGGACAGTTTCTTCCACACATGCCAATTTTCTCCCAAATATAACACATCTTCTCCAAGAAATACCAGGGTTCCCCCTTCAAATAGGACCTTTTCTCCCACAAATACCTCTTTTATCCCCAAAAGAGGACAGTTTCTTCCAGAAATGCCGCATTTCTCCCAAATATATCACATCTTCTCCAAGAAATACCAGCTTTCCCCCTTCAAATAGGGCCTTTTAACCCACAAATACCTGTTTTATGCCCAAAAGAGGACAGTTTCTTCCAGAAATGCCACATTTCTCCCAAATATATCACATCTTCTCCAAGAAATACCAGGGTTCCCCCTTCAAATAGGACCTTTTCTCCCACAAATACCTCTTTTATCCCCAAAATAGGACATTTTCTTCCAGAAATGCCACATTTCTCACAAACATATCACATCTTCTCCAAAAGTACCAGCTTTCCCCCTTCAAATAGGACCTTTTCTCCCACAAATACCTGTTTCTTCCCCAAAATAGGACAGTTTATTCCAGACATGCCACTTTTCTCCCAAATATATCACATCTTCTCCAAGAAATACCAGGTTTCCCCCTTCAAATAGGACCTTTTCAGCCACAAATACCAGCCTTCTCCCTCCAAAAAGGAAATTATCTTCCTGAAATGCCACATTTCTCCCAAATATATCACATCTTCTCCAAGAAATATCAGGTTTCCCCCTTCAAATAGGAACTTTTCTCCCACAAATACCTGCCTTCTCCCCTTAAATTGGACATTTTCTCCCACGAATACCTCTTTTATCCCCAAAAGAGGACAGTTTCTTCCTGACATGCCACATTTCTCCCAAATAGATCACATCTTCTCCAAGAAATACCAGGGTTCCCCCTTCAAATAGGAAATATTCTCCCACAAATACCTCTTCTATCCCCAGAAGAGGACAGTTTCTTCCTGACATGCCACATTTCTCCCAAATAGATCACATCTTCTCCAAGAAATACCAGCTTTCCCCCTTCAAATAGGACCTTTTCACCCACAAATACCTGTTTGATCCTCAAAAGAGGACAGTTTCTTCCAGAAATGCCACATTTCTCCCAAACATATCACATCTTCTCCAAGAAATACCAGGGATCCCCCTTCAAATAGGACCTTGTCACCCTCAAATACCTGTATTATCCGCAAAATTGGACATTTTCTTCCAGACATGCCAGATTTCTCCCAAATATATCACATCTTCTCCAAGAAATACCAGGGTTCCCCCTTCAAATATGACATTTTCACCCACAAATCCCTGTTTGATCCCCAGAATACGACATTTTCTTCCAGAAATGCCACATTTCTCCCAATAGATCACATCTTCTCCAAGAAATACCACGTTTCCCCCTGGAAATAGGACCTTTTCTCCCACAAATACCTGTTCTATCCCCAAAATAGGACATTTTCATCAAGAAATGCCACATTTCTCCCAAATTTATCAAATCTTCTCCAAGAAATACCAGCTTTCCCCCTTCAAATAGGACCTTTTCACCCACAAATACCTCTTTTATCCCCAAAAGAGGACAGTTTCTTCCAGAAATGCCAGATTTCTCCCAAATAGATCACATCTTCTCCAAGAAATAACAGGTTTCCCCCTGGAAATAGGACCTTTTCTCCCACAAATACCTGTTATAGCCCCAAGAGAGGACAGTTTCTTCCAGAAATGCCTGATTTCTCCCAAATATATCACATCTTCTCCAAGAAATACCAGCTTTCCCCCTTCAAATAGGAACTTTTCACCCACAAATACCTGTTCTATCCCCAAAAGAGGACAGTTTCTTCCAGAAATGCCACATTTCTCCCAAATAGATCACATCTTCTCCAAGAAATACCAGCTTTCCCCCTGGAAAGAGGATTTTTTCTCCCACATATACCTGTTTTATCCCCAAAAGAGGACAGTTTCTTCCAGACATGCCAGATTTCTCCCAGATATATCACATCTTCTCCAAGAAATACCACGTTTCCCCCTGGAAATAGGACCTTTCCACCCACAACTACCAGCCTTCTCCTTCCAAATTGGACAGTTTCTTCCAGAAAAGCCACATTTCTCCCAAATATATCACATCTTCTCCAAGAAATACCAGGGTTCCTCCTTCAAATAGGAACTTTTCTCCCACAAATACCTCTTTTATCCCCAAAAGAGGACAGTTTCTTCCTGACATGCCACATTTCTCCCAAATATATCACATCTTCTCCAAGAAATACCAGCTTTCCCCCTTCAAATAGGAACTTTTCTCCCACAAATACCTCTTTTATCCCCAAAATTGGACAGTTTCTTCCAGAAATGCCACATTTCTAACAAATATATCACAACTTCTCCAAGAAATACCACGTTTCCCCCTTCAAATAGGACCTTGTCACCCACAAATACCTCTTTGATCCCCAAAATTGGACAGTTTCTTCCAGAAATGCCACATTTCTCCCAAATATATCACATCTTCTCCAAGAAATACCAGGATTCTTCCTGAAATAGGACCTTTTCACCCACAAATACCTCTTTTATCCCCAAAAGAGGACAGTTTCTTCCAGAAAGGCCACATTTCTCCCAAATATATCACATCTTCACCAAGAAATTCCAGCTCTACCCCTTCAAATAGGACCTTTTCACCCACAAATACCTGTTTTATCCTCAAAAGAGGACAGTTTCTGCCAGACATGCCACATTTCTCCCAAATAGATCACATCTTCTCCAAGAAATACCAGGATTGCTCCTGAAATAGGACCTTTTCACCCACAAATACCAGCCTTCTCCCCCCAAATTGGACAGTTTCTTCCAGAAATGCCACATTTCTCCCAAATATATCACATCTTCTCCAAGAAGTACCAGCTTTCCCCCTTCAAATAGGACCTTTTCTCTCACTAATACCTCTTTTATCCCCAAAATAAGACAGTTTCTTCCACACATGCCAATTTTCTCCCAAATATATCACATCTTCTCCAAGAAATACCAGGGTTCCCCCTTCAAATAGGACCTTTTCACCCACAAATACCAGCTTTCTCCCCCAAAATTGGAAATTTTCTTCCAGAAATGCCGCATTTCTCCCAAATATATCACATCTTCTCCATGAAATACCAGCTTTCCCCCTTGAAATAGGGCCTTTTAACCCACAAATACCTGTTTTATGCCCAAAAGAGGACAGTTTCTTCCAGAAATGCCACATTTCTCCCAAATATATCACATCTTCTCCAAGAAATACCAGGGTTCCCCCTTCAAATAGGACCTTTTCTCCCACAAATACCTGTTTGATCCCCAAAAGAGGACAGTTTCTTCCAGAAATGCCACTTTTCTCCCAAACATATCACATCTTCTCCAAGAAGTACCAGCTTTCCCCCTTCAAATAGGACCTTTTCTCCCACAAATACCTGTTTCTTCCCCAAAATAGGACAGTTTATTCCAGACATGCCACTTTTCTCCCAAATATATAAGATCTTCTCCAAGAAATACCAGGTTTCCCCCTTCAAATAGGACCTTTTCACCCACAGATAACAGACTTCTTCCCCCAAATAGGACAGTTTCTGCCAGAAATGCCACATTTCTCCCAAATATATCACATCTTCTCCAAGAAATACCAGCCTTCCCCCTTCAAATAGGACCTTTTCACCCACAAATACCTGTTCTATCCCCAAAAGGGGACAGTTTCTTCCAGAAATGCCACGTTTCTCCCTAATTTATCACATCTTCTCCAAGAAATACCAGGTTTCCCCCTGGAAATAGGACCTTTTCACCCACAAATACCTCTTCTATCCCCAGAAGAGGACAGTTTCTTCCAGAAATGCCACGTTTCTCCCTAATTTATCACATCTTCTCCAAGAAATACCAGGTTTCCCCCTTCAAATAGGACCTTTTCACCCACAAATACCTCTTTTATTCCCAAAATAGGACAGTTTCTTCCAGAAAGGCCACATTTCTCCCAAATATATCACATCTTCTCCAAGAAATACCAGGGTTCCCCCTTCAAATAGGACCTTTTCACCCACAAATACCTGTTTTATCCCCAAAAGAGGACAGTATCTGCCAGAAATGCCACATTTCTCCCAAATAGATCACATCTTCTCCAAGAAATACCACGTTTCCCCCTTCAAATAGGACCTTTTCAACCACAAATACCTGTTTTATCCCCAAAAGAGGACAGTTTCTGCCAGACATGCCAGATTTCTCCCAAATATATCACATCTTCTCCAAGAAATACCAGGATTGCTCCAGAAATAGGACCTTTTCACCCACAAATACCAGCCTTCTCCCCCCAAATTGGACAGTTTCTTCCGGACATGCCACATTTCTCCCAAATAGATCACATCTTCTCCAAGAAGTACCAGCTTTCCCCCTTCAAATAGGACCTTTTCACCCACAAATACCTCTTTTATCCCCAAAATAGGACAGTTTCTTCCAGTCATGCCACATTTCTCCCAAATATATCACATCTTCTCCAAGAAATACCAGCTTTCCCCCTTCAAATAGGACCTTTTCACCCACAAATACCTCTTTTATCCCCAAAAGAGGACAGTTTCTTCCAGAAATGCCGCATTTCTCCCAAATATATCACATCTTCTCCAAGAAATACCAGCTTTCCCCCTTGAAATAGGGCCTTTTAACCCACAAATACCTGTTTTATGCCCAAAAGAGGACAGTTTCTTCCAGAAATGCCACATTTCTCCCAAATATATCACATCTTCTCCAAGAAATACCAGGGTTCCCCCTTCAAATAGGACCTTTTCTCCCACAAATACCTCTTTTTTCCCCAAAATAGGACAGTTTCTTCCAGAAATGCCACATTTCTCCCAAACATATCACATCTTCTCCAAAAGTACCAGCTTTCCCCCTTCAAATAGGACCTTTTCTCCCACAAATACCTGTTTCTTCCCCAAAATAAGACAGTTTATTCCAGAAATGCCACATTTCTCCCAAATATATCACATCTTCTCCAAGAAATACCAGGTTTCCCCCTTCAAATAGGACCTTTTCAGCCACAAATACCAGCCTTCTCCCTCCAAAATGGAAATTTTCTTCCAGAAATGCCACATTTCTCCCAAATATATCACATCTTCTCCAAGAAATATCAGGTTTCCCCCTTCAAATAGGACCTTTTCTCCCACAAATACCTGCCTTCTCCCCTTAAATTGGACATTTTCTCCCACGAATACCTCTTTTATCCCCAAAAGAGGACAGTTTCTTCCTGACATGCCACATTTCTCCCAAATAGATCACATCTTCTCCAAGAAATACCTGCTTTCCCCCTTCAAATAGGAGCTTTTCACCCACAAATACCTCTTTTATCAACAAAATAGGACAGTTTCATCCAGAAATGCCATATTTCTCCCAAATATATCACATCTTCTCCAAGAAATACCAGGTTTCCCCCTTGAAATAGGACCTTGTCACCCACAAATACCTCTTTTATCCCCAAAAATAGGACAGTTTCTTCCAGAAATGCCACATTTCTCCCAAATATAGCACATCTTCTCCAAGAAATACCAGGTTTCCCCCTTCAAATAGGACCTTTTCACCCACAAATACCTCTTCTATCCCCAGAAGAGGACAGTTTCTTCCAGAAATGCCACATTTCTCCCAAATATATCACATCTTCTCTAAGAAATACCAGCCTTCCCCCTTCAAATAGGACCTTGTCACCCACAAATACCTCTTTTATCCCCAAAAGAGGACAGTTTCTTCCAGAAATGCCACATTTCTCCCAAATATAGCACATCTTCTCCAAGAAATACCAGCTTTCCCCCTGGAAATAGGACCTTTTCCCCACAAATACCTCTTTTATCCCCAAAAGAGGACAGTTTCTTCCAGAAATGCCACATTTCTCCCTAATTTATCACATCTTCTCCAAGAAATACCAGGTTTCCCCCTTCGAATAGGACCTTTTCACCCACATATACCTCTTTTATTCCCAAAATAGGACATTATCTTCCAGAAAGGCCACATTTCTCACAAATATATCACATCTTCTCCAAGAAATACCAGGGTTCCCCCTTCAAATAGGACCTTTTCACCCACAAATACCTGTTTTATCCCCAAAAGAGGACAGTATCTGCCAGAAATGCCACATTTCTCCCAAATATATCACATCTTCTCCAAGAAATACCAGGGTTCCCCCTTCAAATAGGACCTTTTCACCCACAAATACCAGACTTCTTCCCCCAAATAGGACAGTTTCTGCCAGAAATGCCACATTTCTCCCAAATATAGCACATCTTCTCCAAGAAATACCAGCTTTCCCCTGGAAATAGGACCTTTTCTCCCACAAATACCTGTTTCATCCCCATAATAGGACATTTTCTTCCAGAAATGCCACATTTCTCCCAAATAGATCACATCTTCGCCAAGAAATAACAGGGTTCCCCCTTCAAATAGGACCTTTTCACCCAGAAATACCTCTTTTATCCCCAAAAGAGGAAAGTTTCTGCCTGACATGCCACATTTCTCCTAAATCTATCACATCTTCTCCACGAAATACCAGGATTCCTCCTGAAATAGGACCTTTTCTCCCTCAAAAAGCAGCCTTCTCCCCCCAAATAGGACAGTTTCTTCCAGACATGCCAGATTTCTCCCAAATAGATCACATCTTCTCCAAGAAATACCAGCTTTCCCCCTTCAAATATGACCTTGTCACCCACAAATACCACTTTTATCCCCAAAAGAGGACAGTTTCTTCCAGAAATGCCACATTTCTCCCTAATTTATCACATCTTCTCCAAGAAATACCAGGTTTCCCCCTGGAAATAGGACCTTTTCTCCCACTAATACCTGTTTCATCCCCAAAATAGGACAGTTTCTTCCAGAAATGCCAGATTTCTCCCAAATTTATCACATCTTCTCCAACAAATACCAGGGTTCCCCCTTCAAATAGGACCTTTTCACCCACAAATACCTCTTTTATCAACAAAATAGGACAGTTTCTTCCAGAAATGCCACATTTCTCCCTAATTTATCACATCTTCTCCAAGAAATACCAGGTTTCCCCCTTCAAATAGGACCTTTTCTCCCACTAATACCTCTTTTATCCCCAAATAGGACAGTTTCTTCCAGAAATGCCACATTTCTCCCAAATATATCACATCTTCTCCAAGAAATACCAGTTTTCCCCCTTCAAATAGGGCCTTTTCACCCACAAATACCTCTTTTATGCCCCCAAATAGGACAGTTTCTTCCAGAAATGCCACATTTCTCCCAAATATATCACATCTTCTCCAAGAAAAAACAGGGTTCCCCCTTCAAATAGGACCTTGTCACCCACAAATACCTCTTTTATCCCCAGAAGAGGACAGTTTCTTCCAGAAATGCCACTTTTCTCCCAAATAGATCACATCTTCTCCAAGAAATACCAGGATTGCTCCTGAAATAGTACCTTTTCACCCACAAATACCTCTTTTATCCCCAAAAGAGGACAGTTTCTTCCTGACATGCCACATTTCTCCCAAATATATCACATCTTCTCCAAGAAATACCAGGATTGCTCCAGAAATAGGACCTTTTCACCCACAAATAACAGCCTTCTCCCTCCAAATTGGACAGTTCATTCCAGACATGCCACATTTCTCCCAAATAGATCACATCTTCTCCAAGAAATACCAGATTTCCCCCTTCAAATAGGATTTTTTCTCCCACATATACCTGTCTTATCCCCAAAATAGGACAGTTTCTATCAGAAATGCCACATTTCTCCCAAATATATCACATCTTCTCCAAGAAATACCAGGATTGCTCCTGAAATAGGACCTTTTCACCCACAAATACCAGCCTTCTCCCCCCAAATTGGACAGTTTCTTCCAGAAATGCCACATTTCTCCCAAATATATCACATCTTCTCCAAGAAGTACCAGCTTTCCCCCTTCAAATAGGACCTTTTCTCTCACTAATACCTCTTTTATCCCCAAAATAGGACAGTTTCTTCCACACATGCCAATTTTCTCCCAAATACATCACATCTTCTCCAAGAAATACCAGGGTTCCCCCTTCAAATAGGACCTTTTCACCCACAAATACCAGCTTTCTCCCCCAAAATTGGAAATTTTCTTCCAGAAATGCCGCATTTCTCCCAAATATATCACATCTTCTCCAAGAAATACCAGCTTTCCCCCTTCAAATAGGGCCTTTTAACCCACAAATACCTGTTTTATGCCCAGAAGAGGACAGTTTCTTCCAGAAATGCCACATTTCTCCCAAATATATCACATCTTCTCCAAGAAATACCAGGGTTCCCCCTTCAAATAGGACCTTTTCTCCCACAAATACCTCTTTTATCCCCAAAAGAGGACAGTTTCTTCCAGAAATGCCACATTTCTCCCAAATATATCACATCTTCTCCAAGAAGTACCAGCTTTCCCCCTTCAAATAGGACCTTTTCTCCCACAAATGCCTGTTTCTTCCCCAAAATAGGACAGTTTATTCCAGACATGCCACTTTTCTCCCAAATATATCACATCTTCTCCAAGAAATACCAGGTTTTCCCCTGGAAATAGGACCTTTTCACCCACAAATACCTCTTCTATCCCCAGAAGAGGACAGTTTCTTCCAGAAATGCCACATTTCTCCCAAATAGATCACATCTTCTCCAAGAAATACCAGGTTTCCAACTGCAAATAGGACCTTTTCACCCACAAATAACTGTTTTATCCCCAAAAGAGGTCAGTTTCTGCCAGAAATGCCACATTTCTCCCAAATATATCACATCTTCTCCAAGAAATACCAGCTTTCCCCCTTCAAATAGGACCTTTTCACCCACAGCTAACAGACTTCTTCCCCCAAATAGGACAGTTTCAGCCAGAAATGCCACATTTCTCCTAAATCTATCACATATTCTCCAAGAAATACCAGCCTTCCCCCTTCAAATAGGACCTTGTCACCCACAAATACCTCTTTTATCCCCAAAAGAGGACAGTTTCTGCCAGAAATGCCAAATTTCTCCCAAATATAGCACATCTTCTCCAAGAAATACCAGCTTTCCCCCTTCAAATAGGACCTTTTCACCCACAAATACCTCTTTTATCCCCAAAAGAGGACAGTTTCTTCTAGAAATGCCACGTTTCTCCCTAATTTATCACATCTTCTCCAAGAAATACCAGGTTTCCCCCTTCAAATAGGACCTTTTCACCCACAAATAACTCTTTTATTCCCAAAATAGGACAGTTTCTTCCAGACATGCCACATTTCTCCCAAATATATCACATCTTCTCCAAGAAATACCAGGGTTCCCCCTTCAAATAGGACCTTTTCACCCACAAATACCTGTTTTATCCCCAAAAGAGGACAGTATCTGCCAGAAATGCCACATTTCTCCCAAATATATCACATCTTCTCCACGAAATACCAGGTTTCCCCCTTCAAATAGGACCTTTTCACCCACAAATACCAGACTTCTTCCCCCAAATAGGACAGTTTCTGCCAGAAATGCCACATTTCTCCCAAATATAGCACATCTTCTCCAAGAAATACCAGCTTTCCCCCTGGAAATAGGACCTTTTCTCCCACAAATACCTGTTTCATCCCCATAATAGGACATTTTCTTCCAGAAATGCCACATTTCTCCCAAATATATCACATCTTCGCCAAGAAATAACAGGGTTCCCCCTTCAAATAGGACCTTTTCACCCAGAAATACCTCTTTTATCCCCAAAAGAGGACAGTTTCTGCCTGACATGCCACATTTCTCCTAAATCTATCACATCTTCTCCACGAAATACCAGGATTCCTCCTGAAATAGGACCTTTTCTCCCTCAAAAAGCAGCCTTCTCCCCCCAAATAGGACAGTTTCTTCCAGACATGCCACATTTCTCCCAAATAGATCACATCTTCTCCAAGAAATACCAGGGTTCCCCCTTCAAATATGACCTTGTCACCCACAAATACCACTTTTATCCCCAAAAGAGGACAGTTTCTTCCAGAAATGCCACATTTCTCCCTAATTTATCACATCTTCTCCAAGAAATACCAGGTTTCCCCCTGGAAATAGGACCTTTTCTCCCACTAATACCTGTTTCATCCCCAAAATAGGACAGTTTCTTCCAGAAATGCCAGATTTCTCCCAAATTTATCACATCTTCTCCAACAAATACCAGGGTTCCCCCTTCAAATAGGACCTTTTCAACCACAAATACCTCTTTTATCCCCAAAAGAGGACAGTTTCTTCCAGAAATGCCACATTTCTCCCTAATTTATCACATCTTCTCCAAGAAATACCAGGTTTCCCCCTTCAAATAGGACCTTTTCTCCCACTAATACCTCTTTTATCCCCAAATAGGACAGTTTCTTCCAGAAATGCCACATTTCTCCCAAATATATCACATCTTCTCCAAGAAATACCAGTTTTCCCCCTTCAAATAGGGCCTTTTCACCCACAAATACCTCTTTTATGCCCCCAAATAGGACAGTTTCTTCCAGAAATGCCACATTTCTCCCAAATATATCACATCTTCTCCAAGAAAAAACAGGGTTCCCCCTTCAAATAGGACCTTGTCACCCACAAATACCTCTTTTATCCCCAGAAGAGGACAGTTTCTTCCAGAAATGCCACTTTTCTCCCAAATAGATCACATCTTCTCCAAGAAATACCAGGATTGCTCCTGAAATAGTACCTTTTCACCCACAAATACCTCTTTTATCCCCAAAAGAGGACAGTTTCTTCCTGACATGCCACATTTCTCCCAAATATATCACATCTTCTCCAAGAAATACCAGGATTGCTCCAGAAATAGGACCTTTTCACCCACAAATAACAGCCTTCTCCCTCCAAATTGGACAGTTCATTCCAGACATGCCACATTTCTCCCAAATAGATCACATCTTCTCCAAGAAATACCAGCTTTCCCCCTTCAAATAGGATTTTTTCTCCCACATATACCTGTCTTATCCCCAAAATAGGACAGTTTCTGTCAGAAATGCCACATTTCTCCCAAATATATCACATCTTCTCCAAGAAATACCAGGGTTCCCCCTTCAAATAGGACCTTTTCTCCCACAAATACCAGCCTTCTCCCCCCAAATCGGACATTTTCTTCCAGAAATGCCACATTTCTCCCAAATATATCACATCTTCTGCAAGAAATACCAGGTTTCGCCCTTCAAATAGGACCTTTTCACCCACAAATACATCTTTTATCCCCAAAAGAGGACAGTTTCTTCCTGACATGCCACATTTCTCCCAAATATATCACATCTTCTCCAAGAAGTACCAGCTTTCCCCCTTCAAATTGGACCTTTTCTCCCACGAATACCTCTTTTATCCCCAAAAGAGGACAGTTTCTTCCTGACATGCCACATTTCTCCCAAATATATCACATCTCCTCCAAGAAATACCAGGGTTCCCCCTTCAAATAGGAGCTTTTCACCCACAAATACCTCTTTTATCAACAAAATAGGACAGTTTCATCCAGAAATGCCACATTTCTCCCAAATATATCACATCTTCTCCAAGAAATACCAGGTTTCCCCCTTCAAATAGGACCTTGTCACCCACAAATACCTCTTTTATCCCCAAAAATAGGACAGTTTCTTCCAGAAATGCCACATTTCTCCCAAACATATCACATCTTCTCCAAGAAATACCAGGTTTCCCCCTGGAAATAGGACCTTTTCACCCACAAATACCTCTTCTATCCCCAGAAGAGGACAGTTTCTTCCAGAAATGCCAAATTTCTCCCAAATAGATCACATCTTCTCCAAGAAATACCAGGTTTCAAACTTCAAATAGGACCTTTTCACCCACAAATAACTGTTTTATCCCCAAAAGAGGTCAGTTTCTGCCAGAAATGCCACATTTCTCCCAAATATATCACATCTTCTCCAAGAAATACCAGCTTTCCCCCTTCAAATAGGACCTTTTCACCCACAGATAACAGACTTCTTCCCCCAAATAGGACAGTTTCTGCCAGAAATGCCACATTTCTCCCAAATATATCACATCTTCTCCAAGAAATACCAGCCTTCCCCCTTCAAATAGGACCTTTTCACCCACAAATACCTCTTCTATCCCCAGAAGAGGACAGTTTCTTCCAGAAATGCCACATTTCTCCCTAATTTATCACATCTTCTCCAAGAAATACCAGGTTTCCCCCTTCAAATAGGACCTTTTCACCCACAAATACCTCTTTTATTCCCAAAATAGGACAGTTTCTGCCAGAAATGCCACATTTCTCCCAAATATATCACATCTTCTCCAAGAAATACCAGGGTTCCCCCTTCAAATAGGACCTTTTCACCCACAAATACCTGTTTTATCCTCAAAAGAGGACAGTTTCTGCCAGACATGCCAGATTTCTCCCAAATATATCACATCTTCTCCAAGAAATACCAGGATTGCTCCTGAAATAGGACCTTTTCACCCACAAATACCAGCCTTCTCCCCCCAAATTGGACAGTTTCTTCCAGAAATGCCACATTTCTCCCAAATATATCACATCTTCTCCAAGAAGTACCAGCTTTCCCCCTTCAAATAGGACCTTTTCTCTCACTAATACCTCTTTTATCCCCAAAATAGGACAGTTTCTTCCACACATGCCAATTTTCTCCCAAATATATCACATCTTCTCCAAGAAATACCAGGGTTCCCCCTTCAAATAGGACCTTTTCTCCCACAAATACCTCTTTTATCCCCAAAAGAGGACAGTTTCTTCCAGAAATGCCGCATTTCTCCCAAATATATCACATCTTCTCCATGAAATACCAGCTTTCCCCCTTCAAATAGGGCCTTTTAACCCACAAATACCTGTTTTATGCCCAAAAGAGGACAGTTTCTTCCAGAAATGCCACATTTCTCCCAAATATATCACATCTTCTCCAAGAAATACCAGCTTTCCCCCTTCAAATAGGACCTTTTCTCCCACAAATACCTCTTTTTTCCCCAAAATAGGACAGTTTCTTCCAGAAATGCCACATTTCTCCCAAACATATCACATCTTCTCCAAAAGTACCAGCTTTCCCCCTTCAAATAGGACCTTTTCTCCCACAAATACCTGTTTCTTCCCCAAAATAGGACAGTTTATTCCAGACATGCCACTTTTCTCCCAAATATATCACATCTTCTCCAAGAAATACCAGGTTTCCCCCTTCAAATAGGACCTTTTCAGCCACAAATACCAGCCTTCTCCCTCCAAAATGGAAATTTTCTTCCTGAAATGCCACATTTCTCCCAAATATATCACATCTTCTCCAAGAAATACCAGGTTTCCCACTGGAAATAGGACCTTTTCTCCCACAAATACCTGCCTTCTCCCCTTAAATTGGACATTTTCTCCCACGAATACCTCTTTTATCCCCAAAAGAGGACAGTTTCTTCCTGACATGCCACATTTCTCCCAAATAGATCACATCTTCTCCAAGAAATACCTGCTTTCCCCCTTCAAATAGGAGCTTTTCACCCACAAATACCTCTTTTATCAACAAAATAGGACAGTTTCATCCAGAAATGCCACATTTCTCCCAAATATATCACATCTTCTCCAAGAAATACCAGGTTTCCCCCTTCAAATAGGACCTTGTCACCCACAAATACCTCTTTTATCCCCAAAAATAGGACAGTTTCTTCCACAAATGCCACATTTCTCCCAAATAGATCACATCTTCTCCAAGAAATACCAGGTTTCCCCCTGGAAATAGGACCTTTTCACCCACAAATACCTCTTCTATCCCCAGAAGAGGACAGTTTCTTCCAGAAATGCCACATTTCTCCCAAATACATCACATCTTCTCCAACAAATACCAGCCTTCCCCCTTCAAATAGGACCTTGTCACCCACAAATACCTCTTTTATCCCCAAAAGAGGACAGTTTCTTCCAGAAATGCCACATTTCTCCCAAATATAGCACATCTTCTCCAAGAAATACCAGCTTTCCCCCTGGAAATAGGACCTTTTCCCCACAAATACCTCTTTTATCCCCAAAAGAGGACAGTTTCTTCCAGAAATGCCACGTTTCTCCCTAATTTATCACATCTTCTCCAAGAAATACCAGGTTTCCCCCTTCGAATAGGACCTTTTCACCCACAAATACCTCTTTTATTCCCAAAATAGGACATTTTCTTCCAGAAATGCCACATTTCTCCCTAATTTATCACATCTTCTCCAAGAAATACCAGGGTTCCCCCTTCAAATAGGACCTTTTCTCCCACAAATACCTCTTTTATCCCCAAAAGAGGACAGTATCTGCCAGAAATGCCACATTTCTCCCAAATATATCACATCTTCTCCAAGAAATACCAGGTTTTCCCCTTCAAATAGGACCTTGTCACCCACAAGTACCAGACTTCTTCCCCCAAATAGGACAGTTTCTGCCAGAAATGCCACATTTCTCCCAAATATAGCACATCTTCTCCAAGAAATACCAGCTTTCCCCCTTCAAATAGGACCTTTTCTCCCACAAATACCTGTTTCATCCCCATAATAGGACATTTTCTTCCAGAAATGCCACATTTCTCCCAAATATATCACATCTTCGCCAAGAAATACCAGCTTTCCCCCTTCAAATAGGACCTTTTCACCCAGAAATACCTCTTTTATCCCCAAAAGAGGACAGTTTCTGCCTGACATGCCACATTTCTCCTAAATCTATCACATCTTCTCCACGAAATACCAGGATTCCTCCTGAAATAGGACCTTTTCTCCCTCAAAAAGCAGCCTTCTCCCCCCAAATAGGACAGTTTCTTCCAGATATGCCAGATTTCTCCCAAATAGATCACATCTTCTCCAAGAAATACCAGCTTTCCCCCTTCAAATATGACCTTGTCACCCACAAATACCACTTTTATCCCCAAAAGAGGACAGTTTCTTCCAGAAATGCCACATTTCTCCCTAATTTATCACATCTTCTCCAAGAAATACCAGGTTTCCCCCTTCAAATAGGACCTTTTCTCCCACTAATACCTGTTTCATCCCCAAAATAGGACAGTTTCTTCCAGAAATGCCAGATTTCTCCCAAATATATCACATCTTCTCCAACAAATACCAGGGTTCCCCCTTCAAATAGGACCTTTTCAACCACAAATACCTCTTTTATCCCCAAAAGAGGACAGTTTCTTCCAGAAATGCCACATTTCTCCCTAATTTATCACATCTTCTCCAAGAAATACCAGGTTTCCCCCTTCAAATAGGACCTTTTCTCCCACTAATACCTCTTTTATCCCCAAATAGGACAGTTTCTTCCAGAAATGCCACATTTCTCCCAAATATATCACATCTTCTCCAAGAAATACCAGTTTTCCCCTTCAAATAGGGCCTTTTCACCCACAAATACCTCTTTTATGCCCCCAAATAGGACAGTTTCTTCCAGAAATGCCACATTTCTCCCAAATATATCACATCTTCTCCAAGAAAAAACAGGGTTCCCCCTTCAAATAGGACCTTGTCACCCACAAATACCTCTTTTATCCCCAGAAGAGGACAGTTTCTTCCAGAAATGCCACTTTTCTCCCAAATAGATCACATCTTCTCCAAGAAATACCAGGATTGCTCCTGAAATAGTACCTTTTCACCCACAAATACCTCTTTTATCCCAAAAGAGGACAGTTTCTTCCTGACATGCCACATTTCTCCCAAATATATCACATCTTCTCCAAGAAATACCAGGATTGCTCCAGAAATAGGACCTTTTCACCCACAAATAACAGCCTTCTCCCTCCAAATTGGACAGTTCCTTCCAGACATGCCACATTTCTCCCAAATATATCACATCTTCTCCAAGAAATACCAGCTTTCCCCCTTCAAATAGGATTTTTTCTCCCACATATACCTGTCTTATCCCCAAAATAGGACAGTTTCTGCCAGAAATGCCACATTTCTCCCAAATATATCACATCTTCTCCAAGAAATACCAGGGTTCCCCCTTCAAATAGGACCTCTTCTCCCACAAATACCTGTTTTATCCCCAAAAGAGGACAGTTTCTTCCAGAAATGCCACATTTCTCCCAAACATATCACATCTTCTCCAAGAAGTACCAGCTTTCCCCCTTCAAATAGGACCTTTTCTCCCACAAATACCTGTTTCTTCCCCAAAATAGGACAGTTTATTCCAGACATGCCACTTTTCTCCCAGATATATCACATCTTCTCCAAGAAATACCAGGTTTCCCCCTTCAAATAGGACCTTTTCACCCACAAATACCAGCCTTCTCCCTCCAAAATGGAAATTTTCTTCCTGAAATGCCACATTTCTCCCAAATATATCACATCTTCTCCAAGAAATATCAGGTTTCCCCCTTCAAATAGGACCTTTTATCCCACAAATACCTGCCTTCTCCCCTTAAATTGGACATTTTCTCCCACGAATACCTCTTTTATCCCCAAAAGAGGACAGTTTCTTCCTGACATGCCACATTTCTCCCAAATATATCACATCTCCTCCAAGAAATACCAGGGTTCCCCCTTCAAATAGGAGCTTTTCACCCACAAATACCTCTTTTATCAACAAAATAGGACAGTTTCTTCCAGAAATGCCACATTTCTCCCAAATATATCACATCTTCTCCAAGAAATACCAGGTTTCCCCCTTCAAATAGGACCTTGTCACCCACAAATACCTCTTTTATCCCCAAAAATAGGACAGTTTCTTCCAGAAATGCCACATTTCTCCCAAACATATCACATCTTCTCCAAGAAATACCAGGTTTCCCCCTGGAAATAGGACCTTTTCACCCACAAATACCTCTTCTATCCCCAGAAGAGGACAGTTTCTTCCAGAAATGCCACATTTCTCCAAATAGATCACATCTTCTCCAAGAAATACCAGGTTTCCACTTCAAATAGGACCTTTTCACCCACAAATAACTGTTTTATCCCCAAAAGAGGTCAGTTTCTGCCAGAAATGCCACATTTCTCCCAAATATATCACATCTTCTCCAAGAAATACCAGCTTTCCCCCTTCAAATAGGACCTTTTCACCCACAGATACCAGACTTCTTCCCCAAATAGGACAGTTTCTGCCAGAAATGCCACATTTCTCCTAAATCTATCACATCATCTCCAAGAAATACCAGCCTTCCCCCTTCAAATATGACCTTGTCACCCACAAATACCTCTTTTATCCCCAAAAGAGGACAGTTTCTTCCAGAAATGCCACATTTCTCCCAAATATAGCACATCTTCTCCAACAAATACCAGCTTTCCCCCAGGAAATAGGACCTTTTCACCCACAAATACCTCTTTTATCCCCAAAAGAGGACAGTTTCTTCTAGAAATGCCACGTTTCTCCCTAATTTATCACATCTTCTCCAAGAAATACCAGGTTTCAAACTTCAAATAGGACCTTGTCACCCACAAATAACTGTTTTATCCCCAAAAGAGGTCTGTTTCTGCCAGAAATGCCACATTTCTCCCAAATATATCACATCTTCTCCAAGAAATACCAGCTTTCCCCCTTCAAATAGGACCTTTTCACCCACAGATAACAGACTTCTTCCCCCAAATAGGACAGTTTCTTCCAGAAATGCCACATTTCTCCCAAATATATCACATCTTCTCCAAGAAATACCAGCCTTCCCCCTTCAAATAGGACCTTTTCACCCACAAATACCTCTTCTATCCCCAGAAGAGGACAGTTTCTTCCAGAAATGCCACATTTCTCCCTAATTTATCACATCTTCTCCAAGAAATACCAGGTTTCCCCCTTCAAATAGGACCTTTTCACCCACAAATACCTGTTTTATCCTCAAAAGAGGACAGTTTCTGCCAGACATGCCAGATTTCTCCCAAATATATCACATCTTCTCCAAGAAATACCAGGATTGCTCCTGAAATAGGACCTTTTCACCCACAAATACCAGCCTTCTCCCCCCAAATTGGACAGTTTCTTCCAGAAATGCCACATTTCTCCCAAATATATCACATCTTCTCCAAGAAGTACCAGCTTTCCCCCTTCAAATAGGACCTTTTCTCTCACTAATACCTCTTTTATCCCCAAAATAGGACAGTTTCTTCCACACATGCCAATTTTCTCCCAAATATATCACATCTTCTCCAAGAAATACCAGGGTTCCCCCTTCAAATAGGACCTTTTCTCCCACAAATACCTCTTTTATCCCCAAAAGAGGACAGTTTCTTCCAGAAATGCCGCATTTCTCCCAAATATATCACATCTTCTCCAAGAAATACCAGCTTTCCCCCTTCAAATAGGGCCTTTTAACCCACAAATACCTGTTTTATGCCCAAAAGAGGACAGTTTCTTCCAGAAATGCCACATTTCTCCCAAATATATCACATCTTCTCCAAGAAATACCAGCTTTCCCCCTTCAAATAGGACCTTTTCTCCCACAAATACCTCTTTTTTCCCCAAAATAGGACAGTTTCTTCCAGAAATGCCACATTTCTCCCAAACATATCACATCTTCTCCAAAAGTACCAGCTTTCCCCCTTCAAATAGGACCTTTTCTCCCACAAATACCTGTTTCTTCCCCAAAATAGGACAGTTTATTCCAGACATGCCACTTTTCTCCCAAATATATCACATCTTCTCCAAGAAATACAGGGTTCCCCCTTCAAATAGGACCTTTTCAGCCACAAATACCAGCCTTCTCCCTCCAAAATGGAAATTTTCTTCCTGAAATGCCACATTTCTCCCAAATATATCACATCTTCTCCAAGAAATACCAGGTTTCCCACTGGAAATAGGACCTTTTCTCCCACAAATACCTGCCTTCTCCCCTTAAATTGGACATTTTCTCCCACGAATACCTCTTTTATCCCCAAAAGAGGACAGTTTCTTCCTGACATGCCACATTTCTCCCAAATAGATCACATCTTCTCCAAGAAATACCTGCTTTCCCCCTTCAAATAGGAGCTTTTCACCCACAAATACCTCTTTTATCAACAAAATAGGACAGTTTCATACAGAAATGCCACATTTCTCCCAAATATATCACATCTTCTCCAAGAAATACCAGGTTTCCCCCTTCAAATAGGACCTTTTCACCCACAAATACCTCTTTTATCCCAAAAATAGGACAGTTTCTTCCAGAAATGCCACATTTCTCCCAAACATATCACATCTTCTCCAAGAAATACCAGGTTTCCCCCTGGAAATAGGACCTTTTCACCCACAAATACCTCTTCTATCCCCAGAAGAGGACAGTTTCTTCCAGAAATGCCACATTTCTCCCAAATATATCACATCTTCTCCAACAAATACCAGCCTTCCCCTTCAAATAGGACCTTGTCACCCACAAATACCTCTTTTATCCCCAAAAGAGGACAGTTTCTTCCAGAAATGCCACATTTCTCCCAAATATAGCACATCTTCTCCAAGAAATACCAGCTTTCCCCCTGGAAATAGGACCTTTTCCCCACAAATACCTCTTTTATCCCCAAAAGAGGACAGTTTCTTCCAGAAATGCCACGTTTCTCCCTAATTTATCACATCTTCTCCAAGAAATACCAGGTTTCCCCCTGGAAATAGGACCTTTTCACCCACAAATACCTCTTTTATTCCCAAAATAGGACATTTTCTTCCAGAAATGCCACATTTCTCCCTAATTTACCACATCTTCTCCAAGAAATACCAGGGTTCCCCTTCAAATAGGACCTTTTCACCCACAAATACCTGTTTTATCCCAAAAGAGGACAGTATCTGCCAGAAATGCCACATTTCTCCCAAATATATCACATCTTCTCCAAGAAATACCAGGTTTCCCCCTTCAAATAGGACCTTGTCACCCACAAGTACCAGACTTCTTCCCCCAAATAGGACAGTTTCTGCCAGAAATGCCACATTTCTCCCAAATATAGCACATCTTCTCCAAGAAATACCAGCTTTCCCCCTGGAAATAGGACCTTTTCTCCCACAAATACCTGTTTCATCCCCATAATAGGACATTTTCTTCCAGAAATGCCACATTTCTCCCAAATATATCACATCTTCGCCAAGAAATAACAGGGTTCCCCCTTCAAATAGGACCTTTTCACCCAGTAATACCTCTTTTATCCCCAAAAGAGGACAGTTTCTGCCTGACATGCCTCATTTCTCCTAAATCTATCACATCTTCTCCACGAAATACCAGGATTCCTCCTGAAATAGGACCTTTTCTCCCTCAAAAAGCAGCCTTCTCCCCCCAAATAGGACAGTTTCTTCCAGACATGCCAGATTTCTCCCAAATAGATCACATCTTCTCCAAGAAATACCAGCTTTCCCCCTTCAAATATGACCTTGTCACCCACAAATACCACTTTTATCCCAAAAGAGGACAGTTTCTTCCAGAAATGCCACATTTCTCCCTAATTTATCACATCTTCTCCAAGAAATACCAGGTTTCCCCCTGCAAATTCGACCTTTTCTCCCACTAATACCTGTTTCATCCCCAAAATAGGACAGTTTCTTCCAGAAATGCCAGATTTCTCCCAAATTTATCACATCTTCTCCAACAAATACCAGGGTTCCCCCTTTAAATAGATCCTTTTCAACCACAAATACCTCTTTTATCCCCAAAAGAGGACAGTTTCTTCCAGAAATGCCACATTTCTCCCTAATTTATCACATCTTCTCCAAGAAATACCAGGTTTCCCCCTTCAAATAGGACCTTTTCTCCCACTAATACCTCTTTTATCCCCAAATAGGACAGTTTCTTCCAGAAATGCCACATTTCTCCCAAATATATCACATCTTCTCCAAGAAATACCAGTTTTCCCCCTTCAAATAGGGCCTTTTCACCCACAAATACCTCTTTTATGCCCCCAAATAGGACAGTTTCTTCCAGAAATGCCACATTTCTCCCAAATATATCACATCTTCTCCAAGAAAAAACAGGGTTCCCCCTTCAAATAGGACCTTGTCACCCACAAATACCTCTTTTATCCCCAGAAGAGGACAGTTTCTTCCAGAAATGCCACTTTTCTCCCAAATAGATCACATCTTCTCCAAGAAATACCAGGATTGCTCCTGAAATAGTACCTTTTCACCCACAAATACCTCTTTTATCCCCAAAAGAGGACAGTTTCTTCCTGACATGCCACATTTCTCCAAATATATCACATCTTCTCCAAGAAATACCAGGATTGCTCCAGAAATAGGACCTTTTCACCCACAAATAACAGCCTTCTCCCTCCAAATTGGACAGTTCCTTCCAGACATGCCACATTTCTCCCAAATATATCACATCTTCTCCAAGAAATACCAGCTTTCCCCCTTCAAATAGGATTTTTTCTCCCACATATACCTGTCTTATCCCCAAAATAGGACAGTTTCTGCCAGAAATGCCACATTTCTCCCAAATATATCACATCTTCTCCAAGAAATACCAGGGTTCCCCCTTCAAATAGGACCTCTTCTCCCACAAATACCTGTTTTATCCCCAAAAGAGGACAGTTTCTTCCAGAAATGCCACATTTCTCCCAAACATATCACATCTTCTCCAAGAAGTACCAGCTTTCCCCCTTCAAATAGGACCTTTTCTCCCACAAATACCTGTTTCTTCCCAAAATAGGACAGTTTATTCCAGACATGCCACTTTCTCCCAGATATATCACATCTTCTCCAAGAAATACCAGGTTTCCCCCTTCAAATAGGACCTTTTCACCCACAAATACCAGCCTTCTCCCTCCAAAATGGAAATTTTCTTCCTGAAATGCCACATTTCTCCCAAATATATCACATCTTCTCCAAGAAATATCAGGTTTCCCCCTTCAAATAGGACCTTTTATCCCACAAATACCTGCCTTCTCCCCTTAAATTGGACATTTTCTCCCACGAATACCTCTTTTATCCCCAAAAGAGGACAGTTTCTTCCTGACATGCCACATTTCTCCCAAATATATCACATCTCCTCCAAGAAATACCAGGGTTCCCCCTTCAAATAGGAGCTTTTCACCCACAAATACCTCTTTTATCAACAAAATAGGACAGTTTCTTCCAGAAATGCCACATTTCTCCCAAATATATCACATCTTCTCCAAGAAATACCAGGTTTCCCCCTTCAAATAGGACCTTGTCACCCACAAATACCTCTTTTATCCCCAAAAATAGGACAGTTTCTTCCAGAAATGCCACATTTCTCCCAAACATATCACATCTTCTCCAAGAAATACCAGGTTTCCCCCTGGAAATAGGACCTTTTCACCCACAAATACCTCTTCTATCCCCAGAAGAGGACAGTTTCTTCCAGAAATGCCACATTTCTCCCAAATAGATCACATCTTCTCCAAGAAATACCAGGTTTCCAACTTCAAATAGGACCTTTTCACCCACAAATAACTGTTTTATCCCCAAAAGAGGTCAGTTTCTGCCAGAAATGCCACATTTCTCCCAAATATATCACATCTTCTCCAAGAAATACCAGCTTTCCCCTTCAAATAGGACCTTTTCACCCACAGATACCAGACTTCTTCCCCCAAATAGGACAGTTTCTGCCAGAAATGCCACATTTCTCCTAAATCTATCACATCATCTCCAAGAAATACCAGCCTTCCCCCTTCAAATATGACCTTGTCACCCACAAATACCTCTTTTATCCCCAAAAGAGGACAGTTTCTTCCAGAAATGCCACATTTCTCCCAAATATAGCACATCTTCTCCAACAAATACCAGCTTTCCCCCAGGAAATAGGACCTTTTCACCCACAAATACCTCTTTTATCCCCAAAAGAGGACAGTTTCTTCTAGAAATGCCACGTTTCTCCCTAATTTATCACATCTTCTCCAAGAAATACCAGGTTTCAAACTTCAAATAGGACCTTGTCACCCACAAATAACTGTTTTATCCCCAAAAGAGGTCTGTTTCTGCCAGAAATGCCACATTTCTCCCAAATATATCACATCTTCTCCAAGAAATACCAGCTTTCCCCCTTCAAATAGGACCTTTTCACCCACAGATAACAGACTTCTTCCCCAAATAGGACAGTTTCTTCCAGAAATGCCACATTTCTCCCAAATATATCACATCTTCTCCAAGAAATACCAGCCTTCCCCCTTCAAATAGGACCTTTTCACCCACAAATACCTCTTCTATCCCCAGAAGAGGACAGTTTCTTCCAGAAATGCCACATTTCTCCCTAATTTATCACATCTTCTCCAAGAAATACCAGGTTTCCCCCTTCAATAGGACCTTTTCACCCACAAATACCTGTTTTATCCTCAAAAGAGGACAGTTTCTGCCAGACATGCCAGATTTCTCCCAAATATATCACATCTTCTCCAAGAAATACCAGGATTGCTCCTGAAATAGGACCTTTTCACCCACAAATACCAGCTTCTCCCCCCAAATTGGACAGTTTCTTCAGAAATGCCACATTTCTCCCAAATATATCACATCTTCTCCAAGAAGTACCAGCTTTCCCCCTTCAAATAGGACCTTTTCTCTCACTAATACCTCTTTTATCCCCAAAATAGGACAGTTTCTTCCACACATGCAATTTTCTCCCAAATATATCACATCTTCTCCAAGAAATACCAGGGTTCCCCCTTCAAATAGGACCTTTTCTCCCACAAATACCTCTTTATCCCCAAAAGAGGACAGTTTCTTCCAGAAATGCCGCATTTCTCCCAAATATATCACATCTTCTCCAAGAAATACCAGCTTTCCCCCTTCAAATAGGGCCTTTTAACCCACAAATACCTGTTTTATGCCCAAAAGAGGACAGTTTCTTCCAGAAATGCCACATTTCTCCCAAATATATCACATCTTCTCCAAGAAATACCAGCTTTCCCCCTTCAAATAGGACCTTTTCTCCACAAATACCTCTTTTTTCCCCAAAATAGGACAGTTTCTTCCAGAAATGCCACATTTCTCCCAAACATATCACATCTTCTCCAAAAGTACCAGCTTTCCCCCTTCAAATAGGACCTTTTCTCCCACAAATACCTGTTTCTTCCCCAAAATAGGACAGTTTATTCCAGACATGCCACTTTTCTCCCAAATATATCACATCTTCTCCAAGAAATACCAGGGTTCCCCCTTCAAATAGGACCTTTTCAGCCACAAATACCAGCCTTCTCCCTCCAAAAATGGAAATTTTCTTCCTGAAATGCCACATTTCTCCCAAATATATCACATCTTCTCCAAGAAATACCAGGTTTCCCACTGGAAATAGGACCTTTTCTCCCACAAATACCTGCCTTCTCCCCTTAAATTGGACATTTTCTCCACGAATACCTCTTTTATCCCCAAAAGAGGACAGTTTCTTCCTGACATGCCACATTTCTCCCAAATAGATCACATCTTCTCCAAGAAATACCTGCTTTCCCCTTCAAATAGGAGCTTTTCACCCACAAATACCTCTTTTATCAACAAAATAGGACAGTTTCATACAGAAATGCCACATTTCTCCCATATATATCACATCTTCTCAAGAAATACCAGGTTTCCCCCTTCAAATAGGACCTTTTCACCCACAAATACCTCTTTTATCCCAAAAATAGGACAGTTTCTTCCAGAAATGCCACATTTCTCCCAAACATATCACATCTTCTCCAAGAATACCAGGTTTCCCCCTGGAAATAGGACCTTTTCACCCACAAATACCTCTTCTATCCCAGAAGAGGACAGTTTCTTCCAGAAATGCCACATTTCTCCCAAATATATCACATCTTCTCCAACAAATACCAGCCTTCCCCTTCAAATAGGACCTTGTCACCCACAAATACCTCTTTTATCCCAAAAGAGGACAGTTTCTTCCAGAAATGCCACATTTCTCCAAATATAGCACATCTTCTCCAAGAAATACCAGCTTTCCCCCTGGAAATAGGACCTTTTCCCCACAAATACCTCTTTTATCCCCAAAAGAGGACAGTTTCTTCCAGAAATGCCACGTTTCTCCCTAATTTATCACATCTTCTCCAAGAAATACCAGGTTTCCCCTGGAAATAGGACCTTTTCACCCACAAATACCTCTTTTATTCCCAAAATAGGACATTTTCTTCCAGAAATGCCACATTTCTCCTAATTTACCACATCTTCTCCAAGAAATACCAGGGTTCCCCTTCAAATAGGACCTTTTCACCCACAAATACCTGTTTTATCCCCAAAAGAGGACAGTATCTGCCAGAAATGCCACATTTCTCCCAAATATATCACATCTTCTCCAAGAAATACCAGGTTTCCCCCTTCAAATAGGACCTTGTCACCCACAAGTACCAGACTTCTTCCCCCAAATAGGACAGTTTCTGCCAGAAATGCCACATTTCTCCCAAATATAGCACATCTTCTCCAAGAAATACCAGCTTTCCCCCTGGAAATAGGACCTTTTCTCCCACAAATACCTGTTTCATCCCCATAATAGGACATTTTCTTCCAGAAATGCCACATTTCTCCCAAATATATCACATCTTCGCCAAGAAATAACAGGGTTCCCCCTTCAAATAGGACCTTTTCACCAGTAATACCTCTTTTATCCCCAAAAGAGGACAGTTTCTGCCTGACATGCCTCATTTCTCCTAAATCTATCACATCTTCTCCACGAAATACCAGGATTCCTCCTGAAATAGGACCTTTTCTCCCTCAAAAAGCAGCCTTCTCCCCCCAAATAGGACAGTTTCTTCCAGACATGCCAGATTTCTCCAAATAGATCACATCTTCTCCAAGAAATACCAGCTTTCCCCCTTCAAATATGACCTTGTCACCCACAAATACCA